>JAHWFP010037138.1:34340-59530 GCA_023313725.1 Lithobius niger
CACTGGCTTTTGCTCCTGACAAGATACGTTTTACCGTTTCTGAGAAATTTCAGCGGCAATGCTGACCTCTTGAAGTTCTTTCAGCTGCCGTGATGAGTGCTGAGTCTTGATGTGTATTCGAAACTTCCCAAGCAATCGCCCTAGTGATTTCAGAGGTTTTTCACGGTCAGGAATGCGATGTAGCGAACGATAAGGAAGCCATATTGGTTCGTTTGTCCGACAAAAGAAATATTACCAGGCATAATCAATCCATTTTCCGAAAATCCGGGCGAATGGCCAACCACAAACTAAAATAGTGCAATGCTGCGTTTCACCTAGAACAAGTTCTGCATGGGACGTGGGATATATACACTAGTTGGTAACCCGTCGAAGGACGACGTAAATTGTGTTAAGTTCTCGTCCCCCCCCCCCCCCCCACCCTCTCCTCCACAACCCTTCCCGGCCCATGGCCGCGATGTCGGGGTCCTATGTGGACGGGGTATGGAAAGACGGGTGTCGGAGGTTTATCTTTTTGTTTTGCCAAGTTTGAAAGTCCGGTGTTTGGGGACAAGTGTGGACTCAGCTTAAGACTTAATAATTGTATTTGAAAAACGATCGTTCTGCAGGTGACACCAGCACGGGAACAAGTAAAAAAATTCAGCAGCCCATGCATACGTCTGCATTGCTGTTTTCATATAAGCTGATAGGTGGAGAAATAAAGGAACGGATGGGGCCACCCGTGGATATATACAAGCAATAATGGCTGAGATGTAAACCAACAATAAAGCTGTGAAATTAATAATTTATTTCAAAGACAAAGTCTTAGTGGAGTATTTATTTCGCAGATGCAGGCTTTCAGAGATGAGTTGAATTGTTTCAAAGTGGCCAGCAACAATCGACTGCATGCATAAAGCTTTGTAGCGCGACGCCATAGCTGTATAAAAGGTACACGGATTACAAACAAAAACGTCAAGTGTGCCGTAAAAAATGGGGATATATGATTGAATTTTCACTTGTTAAAATGAACACGGATAAAAACTGATGATTTTTAATTGAAATAATAAAATGTCCAATTGAGAAAATTCCATCTGTTTAGGTGCTGTTGTGCTTTACCAATCATATATTTAAAACGTAAAGCACAACAGCACATAGCAGATGGAATTTTCTCAATTGTACATTTTATTATTTCAATTAAAAATCATCAATTTTTATCCGTGTTCATTTTAACAAGTGAAAATTCAATCATATATCCCCGTTTTTTTACGGCACATTGACGTTTTTGTTTGTAATCTTCATTTTCTATCGTATCTATTGCAGTCCCTGGATGCTACTATATTATTTCTATATTATTTATCTCGATTATTTTTTCTCGACGTCTTCCCCTTTCTCTCTTGTTTCTCTCTCTCTCTCGTTCTTGCTTTATTTAGTTTTTTTTTAACTTGTGTGTGGGCCCCCCTCTGCTGTCCTTCAACGTGGGCCCCCCCCCCCCCTGCAGCTGCACCCTTCGCACCTGCCGCACGTTATGCCACTGGCAAAAGTCGTACCGACAGTCAATGTTAGGGTACAGCCCTCTCCAGACGGAAGAAAATTTCGTGCGAAGACATACGTCCACCACAGCCGCTCAATGCGGTGGGGAATTCCTCATTGGCAAGGTGTGGAAAAGTTGATCTTAAGCATCACTATCACACACAGAAAATTCATCACTCTGGGCTCATGTCTTTAGGTGCCCCAATGGACTTCAAGTTTAACGGTGTACGGCAATAGGAGGAACGGCGAAAACGGCCAAAATGATGATTTGACAGTTTTAAAATTTAATTTTAAGATTATGTCATACGATTCGCTCAGAAACTACGTTAGCATGCCGTAATTACAAAGAATTTTATTTTTCTTACAAACTGTGGGAATAATATTGCATAAAAAATTGACACCGAAAATGGCCTTTTAGGCAATTTTGGCTCATAACTACGAAAAAAAATAAATTTGGGGGCAATTACGGCTACCTTTCCTAGTCTTTAAGTGTTCCAAATGAGATAATGCTTAAATTAAATTGAAAACCAGTCAAATCATCATTTTTACTTTTTTCGCCATTCCGCCCATTCGCGTACAGTGTTAAACTTGAAGACACTTGGGGCACCTCATGGCATGACCCCAGAGTGATGAATTTTGTGTGTATGTCATAGTGATGCCCAAGACCAACCTTTCCACAACCTGCCTATGAGGAATTCCCCAAAAAGGTTTCAACACCCCACCTTAGGTTCCAGTCACCGCCAACATTAGTGCGTACGCTTGACGGACAATTGTAAACGATCATAAAATACAGCTACTAAGTCGCCAACACAGAACCTAAAATAGTATACCAAAGTCTTTTTTACTGTAAGGTTTGACCTAGGTCTCTCATCTTAAGTTTTGGTGTGTAGATATTTTCTGTTTTGTGGGGGTTGGATTGGCCTTTTAATTTACTGTGTTATTGTGTGTATGTTTTTTTTTAGATTCTGAGGAAGTTCCCGTTGAGGAACGAAACTTTAATTGTTTCAAATGAATATGCTAATCAAGGGTTTCTAGCGGTCCGCCTGGTTCTGTTTTATTGAATACCTTCACCATTGCTCACCTAAGTAAGATCGATGCTTAATATTTTCTGTTCAAATTTGGTACATTAGCTTTGTTGGACTTTATCAGCAAGTGTGCCAATATTATTAAGTTACTAGCAGTCGTACCCGGCTTAGCCCGGGGTTTTGTTTTGCCCGTGGTTGTTTCCCAGTTTGGCTCAGTAGTGTGACGGGTATTTATTTCCCTGTAATAGGCTCCCTTTCCTCCAATCCTCTCCTTCCCATCTTCCCACCCCTTTTCTCCCCATCCTCTCCCTCCCTTCTCCATTCCCCTTCTGCATTCCCCTCCTCTACACCTACCTGTCCCTTCCTCTTCCCTACCTCCCTTTTTCTACACGTAGTTGAATTTGAATGGGTCGTTGAATTAAATAATGCCCTTCTCTCTTTTGCAAGATTTGGGCCAATAAAATTGCTACGGTGCTCCTCCCTATTCCCAGTTTATCGGTTTGGCATGAGCAATCCGTACCGTGGGAGAAATAACTGTCCTTCGTGCATGACGTCATTTAATGCATGCAAATGGTTAGTCGAGGCAACAATGTGCTAATTTCAACTTCTTTACAAGGCAACAACGTACCAGTTTCAACTTAAAGCCAAAGAATGAACACGTCCCACTCGCACGTTTTCGTTGTTCCCCTTCCGGGGGTCGTCGTTGCGGTTGCTTCATTTCTGCTATGAGACTTTGGTTTATAATGTAAGATGTAAGATATTTGTCGTACTAGAGATCTAAACTTTGAGCTGGAGTCGTGATTTTCATGTTGTGGTTTGGTGGACGACATCTTTGCGCAGTTCACCCTACAGACTAACCATTTACCTTAGAAAGCTGGATTTTTAGCTCATTTTGAATAGACACTTCCGCTGATGTGCCCTTTTTCTGATGCCATTAAGCCTCAATCCCCCCCCCCCCATTTTTCTGATGCCCTTTCGAAGTCACGTAGCCTTGAACGATCAGTTTTATTTTTTATCATGGTTTTAAAAATTGTTATAACGCAACAATACAAATCGGCAAACGCAGGACGTAGGCTGAAGATGCTGACAATACTGGTGAGTCAACAATTCATGCGTGTAAAAAGAACACTATTGGAAAATCGAGACCCACGCTAGTGTGTCGTTGCCCAGTAGACGTTTTATTGTTGTTGGAGCGTAATTGTTAGAGTGTAATTGTTGTCAGATGGCGGCTCACTACCAGACTGTGTCTTTTAACTGAAACCAACTTATACGTGGTTTCAGCATACTGGTGTAAATTCCCCTTGCGGTAGAAATCTTTGCAAATCGTTTGAATCAGGTGTCTTGGGTCCAGGAACAAAGAAAAACTCAACACGAAAATGTGGGAACGTGTCCTTCATGGAGAGAAAGTGTCCTCAATAATGTTGATTTGTGTTACTGGTGACTAGTAACTAGTAACTAGTCCGCAGGCTCCCATGTTAATTCTCAACGACACGTCTACGGGTATAACGACACGTCTACAGCTGATTAGGGAAAGTTGCCAGATCTAAATTTCGGCAGACAGGTAAAGCGTCATATAGGGAAGTGCCTTTTTCTAAAATGGGGGTTGCAGCTAGAAGCACGTGGTCCTGAAGTGGCTCGCAAGTGCAAAATTGTTGTTGTAACCATTATTTGTATTGTCATCCAACAGTAGATTATAACATACTTAAGTGTTACACGCTTATCGTTTCAGTACCTAATTGTCAGAATTCATTGTTGTTGCAAATAGGTAGTATGTTTGTTTGTTTGTTCCTTTTGTTTTATGGGGCGCATGGCGGCAGGCCGCGGCCTTAATTAAAATTCAGAATGGAAAAGTATGTTTGTGGTATGGTTTGTAGTATAGTTTGTAGTAGTGTATAAATCTCGTGTTTGGGGCGCATGGCAATAGGCTAGGGCCTCAATAAAATCACAGAATGGAATGGTTCACTAAGAGACGGAGTATCTTTTATTGAAAAGGTTTGGTCGTTTTTTTTCCCACCAACTCCAAATAGTTTTTTTTTTACGGTACGCGAATTCAAAATGAATTATCTGCCCCACGACCCGAGTAAATTTCTCATTACTGGTTCAATAAGACACAGGGTACCTTTTATTCCATAGGAATTGATTAGGTCCTTACAATTACCATACTGTGATGCTTGTTATTATTTATTTGGAATGACAATAGCAAATCTGAAAATTATGAATGAGAACATTCATACAATAAAATACCTCCAGACAAAAAAGGTAGGGTGACAATCACACCGTGGGATTTTTTTGTACATTCACAGGCCTATGAAAGTCGTGATATCCACCCAAAACCAAAACTGGTAAGAGAAGCCGCCAAGTTTACAAAAAGGGTCGGCCTTTCAAAGTAGTGATATCATTCAACCAGGGAAAGGCCGCCAAGGTTAATCCTATTAGCCAAGTTAATCGCACCGAATAATACGTTGGACGTTAAATGAAAACTTGAAGATTGCTACCGCTAGTGGCAATCTTCTCGTTTTCATTTAACCTTCGAACTATTAGTAGGTACGATTAACTTGGGTAATAGGATTAACCTTGGCGGCCTTTCCCTGGTGGAATGATATCACTACCTTCAAAGGCCGACCGTTTTTGGAAACTTGGCGGATTTTTCTACCAGTTATGGTTTTGGGTGGATATACTTAGGCTCGGAAAAGACGACTGGTGGTGAAACAGAAACTGAAAAAAAAATAAAAAAAATAAAAAAAAAAGATCGTACGCTTATCGCAGAACTGTCGAACTGCACGTTGATGTTGATGTTTCGGTGGTGTTCCACAAAAACAAAAATATCACTACTTTGAAAGGCCGACCCTTTTTGTAAACTTGGCGGCTTCTCTTACCAGTTTTGGTTTTGGGTGGATAAAACAAACTCGTCGGTAGTTTAAGGTAGGTTTAACTGATTCGAAGTCAAAACAGCAAAAGAACACAATCTAAGGTGTCAGATACTGCAGCGTTGCTGTACTGTTAGTCCACGTGAAATCTTACCGCTGTAATCAATTGTTTTTACCATTTTTATTTTTGCGCACGTTAGGTCAGCTAATAATGATTGATGTATTCAAAAACAAAGCCGTGGTAGTGTGCTTAGCACAGCTCTATACAAGTAATTCAGGGCCGTATGAGTCCGCGAAAATCCGGAGTCCTGAAAGTAGTAATGAAATTCCATGCCTGGAAACCTGCTTGAAAATCTTGAAAAATGATATACGTATCATCATACGTATCATCACTTAAACTTTACCTTAAACATCATTACAACTTAAATTCAAAGAGGTCTACCATCTACTCGTGCCAAGCACTCAGCAAAGACATCTGCAACCTTCGCCCGTACACCCGTGACCATCTCATAAGCGAAAGGGCCTTGGTTCAATGGCTACTCCAGTGTTTTCGGGAAGAGAAGGACCCCAGAAATGCACTCATACTCGTGTCGACTGTGGGATGTAAAGGATTCTAGGTATTCCTGGCAAAATTGACTCTTTTTGTCTCGAGATAACCTTAGAAATTGAAAACGACGCTAATTCAACAATTTAACGTTTCTGTTTTACAAGCAAAGGCAACAGAACTGGCACTTTATTGGAAATATAATTGTATGCGACCATTAACTATACGCCACAGTTAAGATTTTCTTTAGGCTGTTCAAGAAACGATTTACAATTACGTTCTGATAAGGAGCTCGCAGCCAATGTTTTCACCAAAATAAAACCCTAAAACAACCTAAAGGGGTGATATTAGCAAACACCCCATAAGGGTTAAAGGACCCATCAAGTTTTCGCCATATAAAGTTGTGATATCTGTGCCAAAATGGCTGCCACCGAGTTTTCCGTCCCAACTCTGACCACCCAACCGTAACTGTCACCTCGGTGAATGTCAGTTAAGCTTGAATGACCACGGTTCGGGACAAACTTGGTGGCAGCCATTTTGATTCTGATATCAGTACTTGTATGGCGGAAAACTCTATGGGTCCCTTTACCCTTATAGGGTTTTATATTATCTTATTTTACGTAAAAGAGATGTTACGAGGGTCAAGATTCCGACCAGTGGGGGAACTGGCATGGAGCCGGGCATGGCGCCGACGATATGCGCGATTTTTTCATCAGACGGCTTTGTCTTAAAGAAGCAAGACATTTTTCTTCTTTCAAGGACGCTTCAAAGCTGCTGCTCGACAGAAATTGTTTGCTGAAACTGATCAGTCTGTGGATGAAGATGGCTACGACGAGCGTTTGAGTGCTCAGTGATATTTTTGACGTGTATTGTGGCCTAGTTTTAAATGTAGCACTTGCTAAACTGTTTATTCTAAGACAAATAAGGCCACATTAAAAAATATGAAAACTACAATCACAAAACAGGCACATTGTGGAAAAAATAATCTTTTACGGGTGGGTTTAGACTTACAGTCACAAAAAGGTGACGGACTAGACCAGTGTTTTTACGCGTTTGGATGTCTTCCATACTTCAGAAGCTCACATCACAACAGGCCGGCCGTGAACCAACCCATTTTTTTTGGCAAATAAAAATGACGGCCTAAAACTTTCACCCCCAGCTTCGCAAGACGAATGAATGCCTGTTCCTTTTAACAAAAGCAAATAAACTTTTGCTTTTAGTTATTAGAAAATAAAAATGTACTCGTTATATATTAAAGGTAAGATTTAACTGATCCGAAGTCAAAACAGCAAACTGGAACACTAATGAATTTACCTGTTAAGGTTTTAGATATACCGATGTGTCGCTATACCGTTTAGTCCTCGTGAAACCTTACTGCTGTATTCACATGTTTTTACATGTTTTACTTTAGAACGCGAAGGCCAGTTTACAGCATTCTACTTAATAGCAATTGCATCGCTAAAAATTATAAAAAAAAAAGAATCGTCTTAGTGTGCTTAAGTGCCTTACAGTCATACAGACTAGTGTGTAGTACACGGTTCGTGCGAGTGAGTGCTTGACAATCTGGAAATCTCGTTAAAGATAATATTAAAATTCCAGGCCTGAAATCTTGGATCTAAAATCTTGAAAAGTGGTGTTAAATCAACGGGATGAACGGTAAAGGGACGACTTACTTGACGAATGCTGAAAAATTTAACCCCAAAAGTAGGCGACTGTGTAGTCAAGTAGAGTATGTTATGTTATGGTTTTAATGGTCGAATACAGCAGTAAGGTTTCACGTGGACTAAACAGTACAGCAAAACTGCGGTGTATGAAACCTGATAGGAACGTTTAAAAGAGAACCTTGGCATTGGCGTATAGTGTCGACCAATCATTCTAAACAATTATATTTAAAGCTCACGTTTTTCCGTCTGTATTGCCAGTTTTCAAAACGCTAATTAATTTATTGGTCGTATTCTACCACTGCTTGACTCTGGTAAATGTTTGCCTTTTAAAGCCCCATTACATAGAAATAAGGTATGAAATTTCGTGTACGTAAAATTTTGTCAAATTCGTTTTGGCGAAACAAGATTTGGCGAAACGGGACTGGCCCCTTGAGGGCAAAACTTGTTAATCTGCTTCTTTTTTTTGACGAAACGGTGTTTGGCGAAACGGGAGTTCACCAATTCGACAGGGGTGGGGAACTATCCAACCCCAAGTGCTTCTGGGCTTCCTCCTCCTGGCCACTTTCCGCCAAACACCTTCCGCCATGTCTTGCTTTAACAATGTTACTAACAATAGGGGCCGACAAACACCTTCCGACATGTCTTGCTTTAACAATGTTACTAACAATAGGGTCCAAAATTTTGGAGAACACGCGACGTGCTCCCAACGTTCACAGAAACAGAATTACAAACAACTGCAATATTTGCTGTTAGCTACTTTCCAACAGAAAGACCATAAAAAGGCATACCAGTCAAATGTGAACTGAATGACAAATTTTGCCCCGGTCTCCGCATAAAATATTTTATCTCGATGGCAGAGCTTTTTATTAGTGCTAGGCTACTTTCGTTACTTAAAATCAACGGTCTTTACATCCTTTTTCCACCTACACTCAGGTGGCATATTCTATTGCAGAACAATACAACTGATCGTTCAGTGCCCCGTAACTCCGGAATGGCATGACCAATAGAAATTTCTATTCTATTCTAGGGCACATTAATATGCGGATGTGTTTCTTTCAAATGAGCTATAAGAACCAGCTTTTTACGACAAATGGTTTTTAGTCTTTTGAAACCATTGTACAAACGTGTCCTAAGAACTCCACCACTATAAGCCAAAAATCAAACTCCCGAAATGTGACAAATCGGAAATTAATTAAAGTTGGTACATTTGTTGGCCAGTATACCTATACAAAGCTTAAACTACGCCAAATATGAGTGGAAAAAGTTGAAGACGGCGGACAAATTAACCATCGAAGTTTCATCTTTAACTGGGAGACCTAGGTCAAACCATACAGTAAAGGCCACACCCTTTACTAATTACTTTAGTATCACGAATGGCGGGACAACTGATGGAAGTTACAGCAACCCACCAAGACAACAACATTTAGCATACTCCTCTAAATTTAGTGTCCGCGTTAGTGATTTCCGTAAGTCGTAGATGTGTGCACACAAGTAACACTGATCATACCATACTGATATAAAACATTATTAAGAAGTTCAGATCCTTTAAAGTAAGTTCCAGCTGGAATCTGTGGCATCTTTATTCAGGTTATTATTTCCGCTTTTTTTTTTTAATTCCGTGCGGCACTGCACAAAGGGCAATACTAAAAATGGGTTGGTTACAGGCTTGTAATTTGAGCCTCTGAAGTGTGAAATCTGCAACGACATACGAACCCGTAAAAAACTTTGATCCTGTCGTGTAGGCTGCATTCCGAATTACCACTGAAAGTTTCGTACCTACAGGGCAGTGACACGACGTAGTATTATTGTATATAACTCTATGGTGGAGCCAGTTACTGGGTTAGCTGCAAGGTGCACTGGTGGGGGAAAAGAAGAGCGTCTTACTGCAGCCAATGCTATTAGACTGTATTTCTTAGGACTAAAACGCGCGATTTTTGTCGATTTGTTGGTAGTTGCTGACATTTTTAAGCAAGTCAGTGGAATCTTTATTTTCCTATTAGCCTACAACGTAAGCAGCATAAGGAATTGGAGAAAACAACGGTTTTTTAAGCCTACGAAATCCACTCTCAAAGCACTGGCTTGACTAGAAGTGCCGCTGTTTAACCCACCATTTCAATCTAGCGCCCCCTGCAGGTATCTCTCTTGTAGCAATATGACGTCACTTGACGTTGCTCGATACAATTTTCTCACAACGTAATTGTTTGTTTCTGGGTATCAATTTTCACACAGTTTCGTGTATATTTTTTAATTTGTGACAGACGTATTTTGACACAACGGCTAATATATATTTTTTTCTTATATACATTTGCTTTTAAATATTTCTAAAACCGTGTGCAACCGTCTGCCGGCGATGGAAAGAGACGGTGTCTACACACGTGTAGAGCGGGAGGCCTGGCGCGGTGCATTATGGGCCTCTTCAGTTCTTCCCGCATACCACCTGTCAGAGAGGGTAGCGTTCCCATGAAGCTGGGTCGATAGCGAGCGGAGAGCCCTCGCCTCAAAATGAGGGAGGAATGGGGAGAGGAAGGAAGCGTAGGTTTTTTGGCAGTTTACTGAGAAGAGCCCACTAGATCCTGAAACAGATAAATTACGGCGAGTTCAAAGTAAACGTAAAAAAAAAATAAGCTCGGCAGCAACCACTTTACTAAATTCCTAATATTCAATCAAGTGGGCACAAAAATGACTCCAGATGCCCACTGACAGGGCCGAAAAGACTCGCAAGCAAGAGAACAACACACGTTATTAAATTTTCAGCACTTGTAATTTATGTGTCTTGTTCACAAACTCGAACATGCAATAAAAAGTCCCAGGAAAATGGGAGAGCCATCAACAGTGCACTAGAGTGGCGCCATTTTAGTCTTCTGTACAGCCGTACCGGCTGAGAAGACTATTGCAGTGGCGTAACGTACAGGTAGGCTAGGTAAGCATTGCTTACGGGCCCCTGCAACTCGGGGGCCTACCAGGCGTCGAAATATGGAAATGGACAACATCATTGAGATTTTTGCATTGAGAAAAGCATGCCGAAAGTATCGCCTTAAGAGCCGCGAGTAGTGAACTAACTATGACACGTAAATGTCTCGTTCAAAGAGTAATAAGGAAGTCCCAGTTCCCATTTAACAAGTGTAATAATTTAGTTACTAAGCAAAGCTTATAATAATTCAATTATTAAGTAGCCTAAAAATTACCACACACACACGTTTTTTGTAAATTTTTTCAAACATTACTGTTATTTGCATTACGAAGTAATTTTCATGGCTGAAAAGTTGTTGGTTGTTTAGGTAACGTTAACCAAACAATGTACAGTATGTGTATAATTTGGACAGTCGAAAAGGTCAAAGGTTGGGGGGGGGGGGGGCAGAGAAAAAGCAATAAATGGGGGAGGGCCCGACCATAAATTTTGCCTATGGGCCCAGAGACACATTGTTACGCCACTGTACTATTGCAACGACTTTGTCCGTCCGTCCGTCGCTTTTTTCAACTTCACAACGGTACCAGAAATTGACGACCACTGTTTACAACGTTCGATTCAGTGTCAAAAGTTAGTTAAATAACATGGCAAATTAACACATCGTTACCTCCTTATAGCTAATAGACTTCTTCGACGTAACTAAATTAAATAACATTTCATCGTCGAATTGAAATCCTAAAGATTTGTGTTAACGCAGCCGTAAAAACAAAAACATTTTAGCTTCGTTTAAAAGAGTCTTGTCGCATTGTTGCATGAATGAATAGGTTTACGATCGAACCAAATTCTCAATTATAGGCCTATGTATTACTTACGAAACTAAAAATGCCGTTAAAAAAATTAGGCCTAAAAAAATGAAAATTAGGTCTTAAATCACGCTACCATGGCAACGTCAATAGTTGCTACGAGTCGCTGCTGCAGCGTTTCTCCTGTCCCTTCCCTACTACCACTGATCTATATGGGCTACGTTGCGCATTACATTGTAATACTGTAACTGTGTGCGCGGAGGCATACCGTGTTGAAAAAATGAATAGGCTTACTGTATACAATCCAAATCTCCGTTAGTTGCTAAAAAGGTAGTAACCAACAATGATTGCTTTGAAAATGGCAACAATACAAGAATTTACGTCAATGAACATATGACGCCTAAAAACCGGCAATTATTTTGGAAGGTAAAATCATTTGCCCGTGACAATAATATCAAATTTGTGTGGTTTGCTGATGGCAAAATTAAAATGAGGGCGCAAGAAGGTGACAAAGCAATCAAAATAATAAAAACGGAAAGTGACTTAAGTGTAAATGGCTGAAAATAATGAGCATTCAAATGTGATTTGTGAGGACTCGGTTGCAGTTCCACAGCTACTGGTAAAATATAAACTTCATTGTAAGGAAAATTTTAAAGTAATACATGTTAACATACGTAGTTTACGGAAAAATTGGAATTTGTTACAGTATGAATTACAAATTATGGATACAAACTGGGATATGATATTACTAACAGAAATTGGAATAAAAGAAGCTGAAACTAATTTATATAAAATGCAAAACTATGAACAAATTAGCATTACAAGAGAAGATACAAAATTAGGTGGTGGAATTATGTTATTTTATCAGAAAAAATACATTTGTGATCACACAAAAATTAAATTAGATACCAACGACTGCCTGATAACCGAGACAAAGTGGAATAACATTAAATTAGTACTTTTATCACTGTACAGGCAACCTAGAACAAATAAAAAAAAATTTGCTAAAGAACTGTCTAAAACTCTAAAAACTTATGGGAAATGTTTAAATATTATTATCTTAGGGGATATGAATTGATATTATTGATCACAAAAATAAAATGAAAGTAAATAGATGTGAAGATTACGAAACAAAAGTGGCACAATTAGGCTATGAGCAAAAAATTAAAACGGTTACTAGGCAAGAAATAAAAAGAAATGAAGTAACTGAATCATGTATTGACCATATATTAGCTAAAACAAACAAAGTCAACAGCACTGGACTGACAGTTTGCACGAAAATAGCAGATCACTATTTTACTGGAATTGTGCTACATACTGACAAAATTGTAAAACAAGAAAAAAACGTTGAATCATCTGAAAGAGTTAGATATGATAACAAAAAAATAGTGGAAAAATTACAGGAAATTGACTGGAACTACTTAAAAGACATTACTGACCCAAACCAAATTTATGACGAAATTGAAAAAAAAATTGATAAAATTTATAAGGAAAATAAAAAAACTACTTACATAAGTAATAAAAATGAGCCCAAGGTCAAATTTTTGAAAAAATGGATAACAAAGCAAACTGTCACCTTAATTGAAAAGAAAAATAAGTTATGGAAAAAAATTTAAAAAAACAGGCTACTAAATAATGAAATGAAAAAGGAATACAAAGAACTAAAAAAAGAAGTAACCACGCAAATAATGACAGACAAACAAAATTACTATAAAAATCAAATTTTAGAAAAAAATAAAGATACTAAAAATATATGGACCACAATTAATGAACTAATTGGGAAGCCAAAAGATAATATCGATGAACATGTTAAAAAAAATTTTACAGGCCAAGACTTAAAGGAAACTTGCAATAAACTTAATGAAACATTTGTAAACAAAGCAAAAAAATTAAAAGAAAAATATAATAGAAACAAGCAAAATAGAATTGAAACAAACGGAAAAAAAATTCACCAAAAGTCTATATTTATAAATTCAGCCACCGAAAATGACATTGTTAATATACTGAGGGAAATTCACGCAACCAAGGCTTTAGGATCTGACGGTTTTCTACTGGAAAACTTCAAACTATCAGTAAACAATAGTGCTAGTTTTTTTTGTATACTAATTAACGCTATCATTGATAAGGAAATTTGGCCAGATAAACTGAAAATACAAATTTTACGCCCAATTTATAAAAAGGGAAATAAACAACAATACGACAACTATAGGCCAATTGCTTTGTTGCCAGCAATAAACAAAATTATTGAAAAAATTTTTGCAATAAAAATGCAAACATCATAAAATTTTTTCTGAGAAACAATACGGTTTTCAAAAGAATAAAGGAACAACTGAAGCATTAAAACATTTGAACGAAAAAATTGTGACAGCACTAAATAATGGCAAATTTACTGGAGTTATTTTAGTGGATCTCCAAAAAGCATTTGATACTATTGACAGAAATATCCTACTTGCAAAGCTACAAACTTACGGTATTAGAGGAAAAATGTACGAAATCTTAAAAAGTTATCTAATAAACAGAAACAGTATTACTAAAGTTAGCACTACAAAAAGTGATAGTATGCAAATAAGTGAGGGAATACCACAAGGCTCAATCTTGGGACCTTTGTTATTTTTAGTTTACATAAATGATATTGATGATAATCTAAAAAACTTAATACTTTTTGCAGACGACATTTGTTTATATGCTTTTGACCACAATTATGAAAAAATGATAAAAAGTTTACAAAAAAGTTTCGACAAAGTTCAGATTTGGTGCTGTATAAACGAAGTTTATATCAGTGAAGAAAAAACAGTTTACTTGGAAATTAAAACAGCGCATACAAAAAATGTTGAAGAAAAGAATATATTATTATACAAAGATCCAGTACATAACATTGGCGATTTAAATAACAGCACTAATCTTAAAAAAGTAAATACTGCCAAATATTTAGGCTTACATATTGACCACAACTGGAAATATGAAACGCATATTACGGAGCTTGTTAAGAAGCTACGCCAAATTATGCCTAAATTATATCATTTGCGACGAGTTCTGGATTTAAAAAATCGTAAGCTGCTGTATGATGCACTGGTCGAATCACACCTAAGGTATGGTATTGAGATTTATGGCTTAACAAACAATACCTTATTGACGCGTGTGCAGAAAATACAAAATAAAATTATTCGTGTTCTTTTCCAGGACAGCAAAAAAATAAACGTAAAAAAAGTTAAATGTGATCACAAAATTCTTAATATCGATAGCCTAAGAGACTACTTGATTATAACAAAAAACTATTTTGAAATGGAAAATCATTTAAAAACTCAAAGAAATAATAGTAGCCTACGAGCTGAATCAGTTAGGCACAAATTACCACTTTGGAGGAACAATTTTGGGAAAATGTCAACTAAGTATTTTACTCCTTTCATTTTTAACAAATTACCTAGGGAATGTCGTAATATTACATCGTTTGGAAATTTAAAACTTCAAACTAAAAACTATTTACTAAATAAACAAAATGATAAATAAATACATAAAACAGGTAGCCTATGAAAAGACATATTTTTTTTTTGTTTGGTTCATTTTTATTTCACTCTTTAAACTGGCTGTTTTTGTGTTTAATGTTGATTAATGTTGATAGATTAATGTTGATAACTAATTAAGATAATTGAATGTATTTTTTTTTGTGTTAAGTAAAATATTAATGTATATAGCTAATTAAGATAACTGAATGTGTTTTTTTTGTGTTTTTTAAAATATTAATGTTGATAACTAATTAGGATAATTGAATGTGTTTTTTTTTTTGTGTGTTAAGTAAAATATTAATGCTGATAACTAATTAAGATAATTGAATGTGTTTTTTTTTTGTTTTGTTTGTGTTAAGTAAAAAATTGAAGTCGATAATGTAAAATAATTGTTCAACAGTATGTTTGTTATTGTTTGCACAAACAAGTACATTAGTACTTCGTGCAACCCATCATTTAATTTAATAAAAAAAAAAAAAAAAAAAAAAAAACTTACGAAATTAAAGTTGTAAATTAGGCCGAAACGCTGACAATTATGCCTAAAACGTAAAATAAGCTTAAAAGCTAACACATTTGTAACCGACAGCAACGGGCAATTCTGATGGTTACTGTTTTTAGGTTATATAATAGAGATAGCTGTTGCAATGACTGATAGAGAAGTGTGTCTCACTATTGGTAGTGGCAGAACTGCACAGAAGACCTGATGCGACTAGGTAGTCGCTGCAGCCGCTTGTTTTAAATTAATCAAAAATCAAACCTAATTTCATCATGATTTTAAAATTGGCGCCACACTGGTGCAGTGTTAATGGCTTTCCCATTTTCCTGGGACTTTTTATTGCATGTTCGAGTTTGTGATCGAGACACGTAAATTACGAGTGCTGAAAATTTAATAATGTGTGTTGTTGTCTTGCTTGCGAGTCTTGTCGGCCCTGTCAGTGGTGATCATTGTGTCATTGTTTTCTACCACTGCTCGCAATTTTAACCTTATGTGCAATTCATTGTTCATCTTCTCGTTCCCACATTTTCCGGAACTTCGTTGTCCACAAAGACATTTTAGTAGTTTACAGCACATATTTTCCTTGCCTTCTTGAACGAAACCTTCTGGTTGTTTCACAAAATGTCTTCCTGCAAGTAGCCATTCAAATATGCAGTCCGAATAGCTAAAAATGCAGGTGTTAACAAGGACCAGTGCCTTTTGAACGCATTTTAACGTGGTTACAGTAATCTTGTCGTTATTTTTGTTGGGGAAAATTTTACTTTCATATAGTGATCGAACCAATGGATCGATTTACAGTTTTCTTCTGTTGTTGTTGGGACTTTGCGCCTTTATCTCGCAACTGAATCTATAGCAATTGCTGACGAAAAGCAATTTGCCCCGCAATTTGTTCAAGTTGTTCTACTAAGGAATAGTAGAGTGAGCAATGAGGACAGTTTAATACTAAGATTGTTCTGTGGAGATAAGAATCCAGAGTAGTAAGCCTACGATTAAAAACCATATACGAATTTTATTGAAAACAGTCTGAGGAAGAGACTCTGATGAAGTCAATATTTACAAGAAAAAAAACATGTAAGCCATCAGTATCACACTAATACGTGTAAAAGAATGTCCAGCCGCCCAAAAAAACACAAACTGGAGCTTCCCTTATACATATTAGTGTGATGCTGATGGCAATTTCTTGTCTCTGTTCCTTTAGAGCATTATATTTTTCTATACGGCATACGTCCCGATTTTATCCGCTTAAATGATTTTTAATACTAATTGCTTTCCTAACTACTTTTTTTAGTCTTCTGCACAGCCGTACTAGCTGAGAAGACTATTGCAACGACTTTGTCCGTCCGTCCATTGTTTTTTTTTTTCAACTTCGCAACGGTACCAAATATTGACGACCACGTTAGATTCAGTGTGAGAAGTTAGTTAAATAACATGGCAAATTAAAACATCGTTACTTCCTCATTGCTAATAAACTTCTTCGATGTAAATAAATTAAATAATAACATTTGATCGTCGAATTAAAATCCTAAATTAAAATCCTACATAAAAACAAATGGATTTTAGCTTTGTTTAAAATAGTCTCGTCGCATTGTTGCATGAATGAATAGGCTTACCGTCGAACCAAATTCTCCATTAGGCCTATCTGCTACTTACGAAATTAAAACCGCATTTTTAAAATTAGGCCTAAAATGAAAATTAGGCCTAAAATCCTGTTGTCATGGCAACGTCAAGTTGCTACGAGTCGCTATTGGCTTTATCAACAGCGTCTCTCTCGTCACTTCCCTACTACCACTGATCCATATACGCTACGTTGAGCGTTACGTTGTAACTGTAACTGTGTGCCTGAAGGCGCTCCGTGTTGCAAAAATGAATAGGCTTACTATACAATCCACATCTCCGTTGGCTGCTACTTACGAAATTAAAACTGCTGGTTAAAATTAGGCCTAAAAGCTGACAATTACGCCTAAAATGTAAAATAGGCCTAAAAGCTAACATATTTTTAACCAGAAATTGTGATGGCTATTGCTTTTAAATTAGTATAATACAGATAGCTGTTGGAGTGCATGATAGAGGTGTGCGCCTTAACATTGGAAGTGGAGGAACTGTACAGAAGACCGGTGCGACTAGGCAGTCGCTGTAGCCGCTTGTTTGGATATTTGAACGTTCCCACGATTATTAGGCCTACGGAACGGAAAGATAATGGTCCCGATCAATGTTAAATTGACTTTTGAGCTTAAGTCTAGACTTTCTGCGAATGGGAAATTGAATCATATAAGGTCACGGGTTCAATTTCTTCCTCAGGTAATCTGATGTTTAAATCTAAAAGGCAACGGTAATAGGCTAGGTTTGCATCTGTATTTATTTTTCTTGTTATCGTTTTTTTTGGTTGTTGGGGAATACACGAAAACCGTGAAATTGAGTATGCGGTATAATTGGCCGAGAGAAACAAGGCCTTGATACTTGACAAAATTTGCATGCTATATCTGTCTGTTTGTTTATGTAGTGTATTTATGTTTGGGCCACAACAGCGTTCAAAATTTTTTCCTAGTTCGTGAAAGTTTTTTTAGTGAAATCGGAGCTCTGGTGCATAAATAAAACGATTTCAAAGATAAAATTCCTGCCTCAAGTATTTAGGACTGGGGGGGAGAGGGGTGAAATTAGACGAAAAGCACCGGGCAGAAATGATATCAGTGGAGCAGCATAGTACTTCCCTGTGGAGCACTGGGCAGAATTTATGTATGTTTTCTGCAGCCCTGTGAATACAGAAAATGACCTAATGTATTATAAAATCTCGCGCTCGACGCAGTAATTGTGATCAGAATTCATTTTACCACAAATCGCATAGTAAACGGCCATGGGCTGTAACAATTAAGTTGATTAAAAAAAAAGAAGGGGTGGGGGAGCGTAAAAAGTTATAATTCGAACCTTATTTCTGTCCAAGGACGGTGTATAGGCCTAACTCCATCGCGGAAAATTCGGCGTTTATGCGATCATAAACGCACAAGATCTGGATTCGGTCTAGCATTAGAGCTATGCCTTTATTCTCATTGGTTCAGGAATTTGTTACTAGTTTATTTAGTTTGCTTTATGTATGAAGCTTTTAGTTAATTCTGGTGCAGAAAACTCACGATTTGTGGGAAGAATCATTAATTTCCTTGACTTTATGATGCGTTTAGTCAATTTCTAGCAGGAAGATCACTTTCTAAAATGATTTTAGGTCACAACTCGTGACCTAAAATCATTTCCTAGGAACGTAACTACGTTGTTTTAGGATTTCCGACCTGAAAGAATTTTAGGGGGATGAACCGAAGTTTTGCTTTGGGCTGTTAATATTTATCCACCCAAAACCAAAACTGGTAGAAAAACCCACCAAGTTTCCAAAAACAATCGGCCTTTGAAGGTAGTGATATCGTTCAACCAAGGGAAGGCCGCCAAGGTCAATCCTATTAGCCAACTTAATCGCACATTATACTAATAGTTCGAACGTTAAATGAAAACCTGAAGATTGCTACTCACTGTAGCAATTTTCAAGTTTTCATTTAACGTCCAAAGTATTATTGGGTGCGATTAACTTGGCTGATAGGATTGACCTAGGCGACTTTTCCTTGGTTGAATGATATCACTACCTTCAAAGGCCGATCGTTTTTGGAAACTTGGTGGGGTTTTCTACCAGTTTTGGGAGAATATCACAACTTTCATAGGACTGTGAACGTACACAAGGGTACACCGTGTTGTCTTCGTCTGTAGCTTTTTTCTAGAGGAATTTTATTTTTATAAATTTGCACATTGCTAATTTACAAATTTACCATTGCCAATCAGCCGAAGATTAGCCAAATTGCCACGGCTTAATTTATTGTATGACCACTCTTCACTTGCTTAAGTTGCTTCAATCCCATTTTGGGACACACTGGCTAACAATCGCTGATTTCGTTCGCTTCGCTCACTCAATCAGCGCATCCCTTTCAGTTGTTTCCCTGTACCTTCCCCTTAACTTGTCAAGATTTCATTGACATTTAGTCATACAGAAACTTCCGAAGGTCCCGTACACTAAAACAGCAGAACGCGAAGCATTTTATTTTTCGGTTATTAACAAAAACCCCGTTAGCTCGTAGATGCTCGTATTGTTGCGTAACCATCATCTAACGTGCATCCTTTTATTCATACGCAATCCACGGTAACGCTAATGTTTCCTTATTTTGTCCTTCGTTGCAATTCAGTTTTTAGTTCGTGCAGGCTTTTATAATAAATCTAAAGACCAGTGTTGATTGTTCAAGACATTGATGGTTGAAATCGTTGGTAGCAACTTGGAAAAGAAACGAAATTTAAATTCGCTGGTGGCAAATTTCAAAACCCTCCCACGCATTTGTCCTGACCCCTACAACTCTCAAACCAACAAAAGGCCCATGCTCTGTATTGACGGGTGTTCAGTGGTAGTTGATGTTATGGCTTGGCATGTAAAAATGACGCTGGTTATTTGGTTCCATTGGGTTTTTATTGCGGTGGAAGTTGCAATTTTATGCTCGCCCGACTTACACACGGAATAACCCTTGCGGTTTTACATTGGCGGTTGGCTGGACTTAAGGATTAGGGAAAAGTATTGGTGGTAAATACATAGTCTTACGTATGTTGCAGAATAATTTTGGTACAAAAGATCGAAATATTTGGTGGTCCAAAAGGCGTATAAATTAAGACTTAACTCCTACGTGTTGCAGTTCGTAGGAATTGGAATGGAATGATTATAATACCAATGGTAACCATGCATGACAAACAAAGCATGACACCATGACTACAATGCACGTCATGGCATGCATGCGCACATTGGCCTATAATAATACAGTCTGGACTTGACTCGAACTTCTTGGGAGCTCCTCTGTAAGGACATCCGCCACAGGCCCAGGAACAGTCCACCACTCCATACCGGCGCCGAGCTGGGGCCGATGACCTTAGTCTTCAATCAATGGCGTCTGCCTGGTCTACCCACAAACGTCCGGCGCATCAGCACAGGATGGTGGCAGCTCAAACGCCAGCAACGGCTGCCGATACAGCTCAGAACACCATGCATCCGTGTGCCAAAATTCAGCTACGTAGGCCTTCTCAATTTTGCGCTTATAGGCGTGAGCAAAAAGTCTATGGGATTTAACATGGGTAAATCTTGTTAGCTAGCCAGCTGCTAAACAGTAACATAAAAACAACGTTATTGACGCATCTTTTTGTCTATGATTGGTGGACACTCATCCTTTAAATTTTAGTTTTCATTCGCCTTACATTTTCCACAGTTTGAAACATTTCTGTCACATTTCGATTTATCCTCAACATGCCAAAATATGCTTTCAGTTGCTTACAGTTAACAGACACATGTGTGCTATGGTAAAATCCATCCACATTAGTCAGTGGAGAAAGTGTTAGCGACGCAACCAAAGCCTGCTTACCACTGATCTGTCTGTATTCATCCGCGAACTCCAACTCAAACAATGATGCAGAAATAGCATAACAATTCATTCACGCGATTATTTTTAATGCTAATAATTTCACATTTTTTAGGCAGCGTTACACTATAGCATGTCTTTATTGTTAATACTCTCATTGTTTAATGCTTAATAGTGTGTGTTATTTCTGCATACGAAATTTTATTAAACAGGAATGATTTCTCTCTTTCAAAAATGTGCCTGAAAAGGGCCGTATTGGTTTGGCTTTAAAAAGACCGTTTTGAGGAGCGTTAGAAGCAGGTGGGGTATTAAGGTAAGGGAGGGGGGGGGGGACAAACTGTAACGAATGTCTTACTTCAATCCTTACGTGGCGCTTGCAAGCCAAAGTTGTCAAACTTTCCGAAACTCTGCCACAGTCACGCCAAGCCTGTTCAAACACTGATTTCGTGTGGCCAGAAGTAACACACGTTTCCTCCAATAATGAATGTCCTTTCCTCATCCTCCTCCTCCTCCCCCCCCCCCCCCGCCCTCTAAAATAATAGCCTATCGTCTCATTCAATGCCCAGGCCAAGTTAGCCAAGCTGTGATGCTGATGTTTACGGAAAGTAAACTGGAAATCCGGAGTGATTCGTCTCATTGTCGTCCATGAGAAATTTGGTAAGAATCGTATTCGTTTACGGCACGTGTCACTTTTCAACAGTTGCAATGTCGTCATTTCGACAAAAGTCATGAACTTTTTCCGAATTTCTGAAAGCATAAACTCGTCGCATTTTAACGTACACCTTTGGGCATTAAAAATGATCGCACTGTATCGAGGTTCAAGTAGCCCGACAACAATGCAAACTTTTTCATTGTTGTAAATAAGAACACACGCCACTGAAGGAGGAAGAAATTCATCATTGCGATGCCAAAGAGTGGCATTGTTGAATGGCATTGTTTAAAGCCCCAGTATAACGAAAACGATCATTTTTCATGCCCAAAGGTGTACTGTACGTGTGTCCGTGCACCGCAGCAAGGCTGTCGATTGAATAACGGTTGTGATCGTACCGTGTTTTTGCAGCTTCAATTAATACACACAGTTCACGGTTCGACAAAATCGTAATATCAACAGCATTGCAGCCAAGCCTACATGTCAGCTTTACGTTAACTCTTCGTTGATATTTTTTCCTCCTCCACAGAATGGTATGAAGCGTTATGCATTGTTCGGATTTCGTTTGCGTGGTGCAGTCAAACACCTAAAACTTACTTTGAACTCTGTTCTGCAACGATAGACAGCAGCTTCGAACACGCCGCCCAGCAATCGTGTTTCTTTTGCAAATCCACGAATAAGATTTCTTTAATCATATTGGCGCGGTTGGCTGTAGACATTCATTACAGTTTGCTTTTGGGAACTCGAAAGGCACCTGCAGAAACCATCGCTTGCGCTGTTGTTGGCATCGCAGCCATCTTGGAACTACTTCCGTTTGGAAGACAAGCGGCTGTCAAAGTTTGCGATCTGCTGAAAAATGCTAATCGACTATTTTTTGTGTTTCATGAAAATTATGTATGGCCAAATACCGTACCTGAATAGTTTCTGAGAGAGTTTCTTCCCTAAAACGTTTTGGTTGATGCTGGGAGAACACGTACTACGTTAAGCTTACCGTCGTAATCCAATTTGAAACAGGCGTGAAGAGGCTCTATCGCATCGCTAACTCTCTCTCCACTGACTAATGTGGGTGGATTTTACCATAGTGAGCCGCCTTTTTATCATTAACAATAAATTTTTTAACAATCGGATGTCTACAATAGGGTGATCTAATGTTATTTGGCGGCGACACACTAGCGTGTGTCTAGATATAGGCGATTTACGGTAAATGCCTAGCAGGCCTGGACTGGCAGCCCAGGGGCCATTACGTGTTAAAAAGGCCCCCAAACAAAATTCCGTGGGGGGGGGGGGGGGGCGCGGGAACGGTGAAATTATGCGGACTTATAAGGAACCGGTCATTATTTTTTTTATGGCCGGGGGGAGCGGAGACAATAAAAATGTGACCACCAAAATGTTCAACGACCTCCTGCTCCTTCAAAACTCTAAAAATCTTGACTTGAGACGTTTTTAGACATTTTGACTGTGGAAAGCGTAATTTTTGAGGTCCAATTTTTATCCCCTCCCCCGAGGCGATAAATAATGACCGGTTCCTAGGTTGTCTTTATTGTCTAGTCATTCAAAGCCAGCTGTGAAATGCTCAGGGAAGGTTCGTATTTTAACCAACCAGGAAATTACAATGAGAAAAAAATTCATCATCACCTGAAATTTCACTTTTAACTATAATCTGAATCTGGAGAACTGAGATAAAAACAAGGTCTGATATTTCGGTTTCCAGGGGTACATAAAAACGGCGATACCTTGATCAGGGAGTAAAAGCGTAAAAACATTAAAAACACGTTACATTGCCGTAAGTGGCTCACCCAACGTGCTCGTTCGCTGCTTGTTGCTCTTGCTGTAGCACAAAAAATACGTCCTACCGGTGACATCGTGTTTCGCATAATCCCGTTTCGCGTAATCGCGAATTGCATATTCCCGTTTCGTATAATCCTGTTTCGCATAATTTGAAAACATTTGCCCGTTTCGTGTAATCCAGTTCTGCATAATAATTTATAATAATTAAATAAAGATTTGTTGGCATCGCTGATGTTATGTATTGACCGCAGCGAGCGTGGCAGCATGATTTGGAACATTAATTCACCACACCAGTCCCACATGAATAAGTGTGCCAGGTTTAAAATAACCGATACAGAATTTGAGGGCAATCAATCCCGATTAAAATTTAAAAAAAAATTAAGTTAAAAAAATTGGTGCCTATTTGTCCAGTCTGAATATGTCTGAATTTCCACTATATGTCCACTTACTTTCCTCTACGCTTAGTTGCGACGAACTCCATTTCATACCAGATCAAGTGCCCACTTGTGCGAACAGGGACTTTTATATATAAAAGGGGAATATGCACAAGAGAAGTCAATGAAGTGGTTTATGCAAAACGGGACACTGTACCGTTTTGCATAAATTAATCCAAGAACCGGAGTTATGCGAAACGAGGTTATGCGAAACGCGACGTAGCCGTACAACCACGTTGGTTAACCCACTTACGGCAATGTAAGGTGTTTTCAATATCAATATTCTTACCGATTTTATTCTCTGATGAAAGTATAGCAGTTTTTATGTATCCCCAGATACCGAAAAACCAGACCTTCTTTTTATCCCATGTGCTTTTGGCTCAGTTCTCTAGATACGTATTCTGCACAGTCCATTCCTTATAAAATCTGAAAAGGTGCCCTTACAAATCTACGGAACAGTACATGTGCCATTGTCACCCTGGCACTATGACCAGTCCACCTGATGCCTAGTGAGTAGTGTGTCAGTCATCAAGAGGTGCTATCGCCCTATCAACTTCACCGTGCTCAGCCGTCTCTTGATTTCAAGTGGAAAAGGCGATAAACAAACAACACGTGCGTTTATTCCCAATACCTCTGAGAACGCAGGGAAAACAAGTGATAACTATACGCTTCGACAAGTTTTTTTTTTCCTCTTCCTTTTTTTTTTTTCAAACAATCATCTCGAAAACAGACAGTTTTTTAGATTCTCTTTCTGACCGTGTTCAGGTATTGGCGTGAAATTTCTGGTCGAGGTAGCGGACATTTATAAACTAAATTTTTCAAATTTAGGTTTTGTTTCTGTGTTTTAACTTTCTCGCCATCGATTTTCGTCCATTACGGTTATGCCAGCGTAATATTCACTTCAGTCGCTGTTCTAAAATAATGAACGTTGTTGCGATCCTATTGCCGGAATTTGGGGGAGAGGAGGTGGGAGAAGGGATGGAGGAGGGGTTAATTTCTCCCACCAAGAACAGATAAAAACTGTAACGCGCTCTCGTTAATACCAAGATTTTATAGGGTTGGGGAGGAGAATTTGTAACTCTAAAAGATCCATTCCAATTAGTTCCGTCCGAGTTTTCAGAGGGCGCCACACGTTCCATCTGGTAATTTTTGTTCATTTTTCAACCCAAATCTAAAGTAGATTAAATTACAACTAAGCTAAACTAAATAATAATTAAATACAAGCTAGTTGCGTTTAGTTTCGTTTAATTTAATTTTAGGCCGAAAATTGAGTAGAAATTTTCACATAAAACTAGCGGCGCCCTCTATAAACTTAGACGGAACTAATTGGAATGGAGCTATGACGTTTCAGAAGGGGTCTCACGTTACAAACTGCCGCGAGGCTAGCTGAAAGCACCCCACATCATAGCACTGGGCCGTATGAATAAAAAGAAGGATTTCCTTCTACTTGCACAATATGAAGCAAATCCTTCAAGTATAGTATGAATAAAAAAAAAAGGAAAACCTTCTACTTCTGAGTCAAAAGCATATGCTTTTACTCCCGACCTTTTGCTCAAGAAGTAAATGTTTTATGAATAAAA
>JAHWFP010037138.1:74001-85641 GCA_023313725.1 Lithobius niger
AAGAAAAGTTGGAGAAGGAGGCTAGAATTAAAAACATGAGGTTAGAAGGGGAGGCTAGAATTAAAAACATGAGGCTACAGGTGGAGCAAATGAGACGAAAAAGGGAAGAAACTTATAGAGTGGGAGGTAATTTTAAGGATTGGCTTATTGATAAGGGTAAACAAGAGTCTGTTTTGAACTTAGCTTCGCTTGCAGACGATTACTGCGTTAATCGCCAAGAAGCAGTTCTAAGACAGGGGAGTGGTTCTGACAATGGAAAAGGCGGACCACAGGGCGGAAATAATTACCGTGGAGGAGGTAACAATGGTAATGGTTATGGCAGGTATCGGAATGGTAATGGTTATCAAGGTAGTCAAGGTAACAGAAACAATGGAGGCAACCAAGGGAATGGTACTAGTAACTATGGGAACAGTAACAATGGTAATGGTAACAATAGCAATAGTACTAGAAATGGTTCAGGTAATAATGGTACGAGCAATGGTACTACAGCTTCGGCTTACAATACGCAAGCAAGACCGCAAGCTAACGACAATAATCAGTTTGGTAGGAGAGCGCCTTTAAAGGCGGACGAGCCACGTAAGTGCTACATTTGTAGCTCGAGCTCGCATTTGAAAAGGGATTGTCCCAACAATGGTACCAAAGCCTCAGTGGGAAATGTATGTACTCAATTGCCTAGTGTACACAGTGGAAAGGGGGTTAGCTCTTTTAAAGGTAAAAGTGGTACACACTCGGTGGAAAGCCAGTTATGTAAGAAATGTACAATTAATGGAAAGCCTGGTAGTTATTTGCTGGATACAGGTGCTTTTATGGATGTGGTTTCAAGTAAAATAGTAGAGCCTAGTTCGTTCACTGGGAAAAGTGTCGTTTTGTCGTCAGTTGTAAGTCAAAACGTGACAGACTTTCCTGTGGCAAAGGTAAAGTTGGCTACAGAAGATGACTACATTATGCTGGAATGCGGTGTGTCGCCATTTTTCAAGGACGAAACGTACGACTTTCTGCTTAGCCAAAAGTCTTACGAAAGGCTACAGAAAATTGAAACAAAGGTAAACAAAACACGGACTGCGATAGCTAGGTCGAAAACAGGTATCAATGGAAAGAAAAGTAACGAAAAGCAGGCTGTAGATCAATTTATTGATGGTGATGTATTGAATGGTCTTTTTAAAGTTGAAGATGAGGAAACGGAGGAAAGTGTTCGAAATGTTGCAAGTGAAAATAATGTAATTGCTGAAAACAGTGAAATTGGTGTCAAGGTCGAAGATAATGGACTTGCACAAAATGATACAGTTGTCCAGTCACAACACGTTTTAGTCAATAAACAAGCTAGTGTTGTGGCCGACTCTGTAAGGAGTACGGAAATGAGTAAAAAGGTTGTAAGGAATGGAAATTTAGGTTTGTTGACAGCAGGAATTCAAGACTTGTTAGCGGTTAAAGCTGAAGTTTTAATGCAAGGGCAGGTGCTTGATCCTGGGTTGGAGGGATGTCGAGTGGCAACTGACATTGAAGGTACATCTTTTTTTTGGAAGGATGATGACCTAAGTAAGAAATGGTCGGCAGCAAATGGCACGAAAATGTGTGACCAGGTAATGGTACCAAAAATGCTTACGGAGCAACTGGTAAGGATGGCACATGTTAATGCCTATTTTGGGCACATGGCCACGGAAACGAACATTGCCAGGTTGCAAGAAGTATTGCATGGGTCAAGAATGTGTGCACAATGTAAAAATTGGATAGAGTGGTGTGAAATCTGTAAGAAATATAGAAAAGGTGTGAGGAAGGGAGAGGACGAAATGATTTTAGTTCCGATTGTGGCAGAGCCTTTCATTAAGGTGGCAGTGGATTTCGTTAAGCCTTTCAAAGTGACGTCTGACGGAAATACGCATGTCTTAAAGGGTTTGTGATAGGGCGACTAGGTATCCTGAAGCAAGGGCTGTAAGGGGGGCTAACTCACACACGGTAGTAAATGAAAGGTTGGCGATTTGTTCAAAGGTTGGGTTCTCGGTGGAACTCCAATCGAATGTTGGAAAACCGTTTGTTTCTGAACGGGCAGCTTGTTTCTTGAAGGAGTGTGAAATCGGCCTTGTAAATAGTAAGCCTTATCATTCACAGTCTCAGGCTGTAGAAAGGTTGCACGGAACGAGGGAAAACTGGAGCAGGGTTTTGGATTTGGAGTATCCTGACAAAGGGAATGATGTTTTAGCTCCAGCTAAATTTGCAAGTACGTCTACTTCTTGTGAGACGGCAAACTTTACTCCTGCGGAGTTAGTTTACGGAAGTAAGGTGAGGTTAAAGAGGGATAATCGCAGATGGAAAGAGGGAAAGATGGAAAGATGAAATTGCACAGGTGACTACTAGTATTGAGGTTGGGGTCAATGTCATGGTAGTGGAAGGACAGAATGGAGTGAAAGGTAAAGAGTTATACAGGCGATCTCAGGTGTGGGATTCAGGAGGGAAACCTGGGAATGTCACGAGCAGACAAGTAAACGAGGAAGCTATTGGTGGCCCTCTGTCTGCAAGGGTAAAGCAAAAGTGTAGGTGCCTAGTTGTGGTGAAAGTGGAAGCAAAATCTGCTTTATTGGTTATAAACACGAAGAAAAAAGTCAAGTCTAGGTTAGGATTGACTGGTGATGGCTTGCACATGTTAAACAACTATGCAAAGTTGGTATTGCCTTTAGCTGTCAGTGTGAACAAAGAGGCACCAGACAAAGTGGGAGGGGGCAGTAGTTGCGGGAAAGCTTTTCACAAGCTGCAGTGTGTGCTTGCTTCTCCCAAAGTGTTGTTGAATTCTGTGTCTGACGAAGTTTTCTTGTTGTTGTTAACATGCAAGGTTTACAGTGTTGTTGTTAGCATTGTTTGGATATGTGTTGCATGTTTAGTTTTTTGCTGGGGAAAGGGGGACAAACGTCCTAATGCTGAGTGTAGGGGGGTTTGCCATGGCAAAAATGTGTTTTCTCCAGTGGTGAACAGTACTTTTGAGTTGGATCCAGGGAGGTGGATTGTTGTGTGTGGTATTTGGTGGTATGGTGTGTTTAGGGTGGCAAGAGAAGAGATGGAGCGAAAAGAAAGTTTTTTTGAAGGCTTTCTTGTGGTGTGTTGTAAGCATAAGTGGGTGGATTGCTCGTTAAAGAGAGTTTCCTGAGTGCTGCAGAGTGTAAAATTGGTGTGTCGTATTTGGTGTGTCAGTGGGGCCGTTTGGTATTGAGATGGTCCTGTTGCCGTGTTGTGGATGTGGAGTGGTGTTGTGGAGTGCAGTGGTGTGTAGAAATGTGCGGAAGAGTGCAGCAGTGTGCAGCAGTTGTGCAGTGTTGGTGTTGGTGATGGTGCAGTGCAGCCGAAGTGCAGTGATGTGTTTGTGCTCAGAGGGTTGGAGATCGATCTTTGCCTTCTGTGCAGCGTTCCTGGTGATAGGCATCACTAGTAGCCTGCACTTACCGTGATTTGTTGTGGACGAATCACAGCGTTGGGTTGGAGGTGTAAAGTTGCCATCTCTTGCTTGCTGACTTGACCTTTATTACCTAATGACTGTAATTAGGACTAATTATGTCGTTCTATTCGAACGCTTCAAAGAAACATTTGCCAAGTGTGGTATGCGGGTCTTTAGCTACAATTTCCACGTGCGAGACACGTGCGTTCCTTTTACGGAAAGTGTTTCCATATTGTAGCGGCAACGAGCCCTTATAATGAAGATGGTTTGGCGCGAAAAGAAGTCTTTCCCAACAAGAACGCAACAAGGACAGAACTCTATGCACGAACTGTCTTGTTGGACAATTTCTCGATACATGTGCGGATTGTTAAATGTTTATTTTTGTAAATTGCGTTGTGTCTAAGGAAGAAGTAAAGAAGTTTGAATTTAACAAGTCTGCAGTGAACCCTTGAAATTACACTTTGTCCCACAAAAACACACGCATTTCAGCCAACATTCAGGGGCAGCGAGCTAAATTCAGAAACATAAAAAACAATGTCTCTTAAGGACAAGTGAAAAATCCCCACTTCATGAGCTGTGCCCAGACATTCCCCATGTGTTGAGCACAAGTACATCCCACAATTCCAGTGTCTGGTTATGTGTTTGTACGTATTGCCAGAGCACAATGGCTGTTAACCATACTAATCAAGAGATGGCTGACATGCATTTCATGTATGGCCGGGCCAATGGAAACGCAGCGGAAGCTGCACGGTTGTACACTGAGACCTATCCAAACAGAAGGCATCCAGACCGTCGTATGTTTGCAAGGATCCACTCACGTCTGTGTGAGCGTGGCTCATTCGAGGTCGCTCCACGAGAGAAAAGACCAAGAACGGTCCGAACTCCTGAACTGGAAGAGCGAGTGCTACAGAGCGTTGAAGAGGACCCGGGAACGAGTACACGGCGGATTGCCGCAGCAGAAAATGTAAACCATGATGTTGTCTGGAGAATCATCCATGAACAATTGCTGCGTCCTTACCACCTGCAGAGACTGCAACCCCTAGACGAATATGACTATCCGGCACGGGCTGAATTCTGCCAGTGGCTGCATCAGCATTGTACTGCTAACCCTTTCTTCCTGCATAATGTGTTATTTACTGATGAAGCTGGATTTACCCGTGATGGAATTGTCAACTTCCGTAACATTCCGTAACACCCATGTTTGGGCTGATGGAAATCCCCACGCGATCCTGCAATCAAGGCATCAGCGTCGGTTCCCCATCAATGTGTGGGCTGGTATCGTAGAGGATGTTCTCATAGGGCCGCATGTTTCACCCAACAGGCTTGCTGGGGATTCATACCTCACCTTCCTGCGAGATGACCTACTTGGCCTACTCGAAAATGTCCCACTCATGACACGTCAGATGATGTGGCTCATGCACGATGGGGCACCAGCCCACTTCCAGCTTGCTGTCAGGCAACACCTCAATGAACTGTTTGGAGAGAGATGGATTGGTCGAGGCGGACCACGTCCATGGCCTCCCCGATCACCAGACCTGAACCCATTGGACTTTTGCATCTGGGGCTACGTGGGGGCTGCGTGTATTCAAGAAACATTGAAACCGAGGCTCAACTGCGACAACAAGTTGAAGCTGCATATCAGCAAGTGAGGCAAAACCAAGGACTATGCGAGAGAATCCGTGCATCCCTTAGCAGAAGAGAGGAGGCATGCATCCAGGCAAATGGCGGCCACTTTGAACATCTGTTGTGATGCCGTGGAGAATCACCCTGCATCTTTTCAGGATTCAACCAATACCTCCTTACGTTCCCATAATTTTGTTTCCAGCGAGTTTTCGTTTTGTAGGTTTCTCAGGAAAAGAAACTAGTGACTTATCACGAATGGATCATGGCTGGATATGTCCTCACACCACTAAATTCACACACAGGGGCCAGTCACTTGATCCGAGAGCAAGCGACGGGAGCAGCAGCGAGCAAGCGAGTTGGTGGTGGTGGTCTCTCGCTCCGCTCTTGCCGCACGCTTCTCGGGTCAAGTTATTGGCCTCTGTGACTTCACACAACTAAATTCGTCTCTTGCGGGGCACGTACTCAGCATTTCGCATTGCTTAGACATTACTTATTTTTAAGCCTCCAACGGGTGCCAGCATGGTGTGGCACGCTGAATGTAGTAGAGTGAATCCCAAAAGAGTGCAGTGTCTTGTTGTGTGAACTGGCTTTCTTACGAAATACTAAGAAGACGCTTCTACCGCTTTGAGGTAAAGGGGGTAAACACCACCGCTTATTTCCAGGCTGACTATAATAATAATAATAATAATAACATTTGTCGCAATTGCAACAGGTCTGGCAAGGACCTTAGGAAAGATCACTGACAGCCAGCCTAAATTAAAAAAAGACAATTACATAAAGTGATAAAAGTATGGGCCGGGGGGGGGGGGGGAATAGGTATGGGGACACGAATGCCTTACCACCAAGGTTAGACCTGCCAGGGACTCTAAGGTCCCCGATGGCATCGCCAAACGTGTTGGATAAGGGAGATGTAAAAAAAAAGGCCCAATATAAAAATAGAAAGGCAGATTAAAAAAAAAATGGAGAGGTTAAAAACATCGTTATGTAAATCAAAGTATGGTTATGGTATAATCTAAAACGATGCATCCCTAAAATGGGAATTGTCACAACCATAAAATAAATAATTTAGAATTATTGCACGTATTATTTCACTTGTCTTTAAGAGACATTGTTTTTTATGATTCTGGATTTAGCTCGCTGCCCCTGAATGTTGGCTGAAAATGCGTGTGTTTTTGTGGGACAAAGGTTACTGGATCTTGGAAACCGGTCGATTCCGAACCTATGTTTATATGGACTTTTTTGTTCGTCTGGATGAGTACCACATACCATGTAAGTTATGACCATGACTTTTCCGACACCCTTTATCTCTCCGAGGAAAGTGGCTGATAACCTATTTATCACCCAATTTCACGATCTCAGTCCGGCAACAATAGTAACGACAAAGGATGAATCGTGCTGACGTTCTTTTGCTCAGAAAGGTCGACAATGCGACAAAGATGTCATTGTTGACAGCATTGTTATTCCTTACTTAGTGAAGAGTTCGGTGCTCTTGTTTAATGATTGTAACTCGATTCCGAATTGCCCCATCACCATTCATACCGCGGAAACTCAACGACGAGCAGCCCCATCCGACAATTTCTCTCATTTATTTTTTAGGAGAAGTTGTTTGAAGGGGCTGTTCGGCGTTGAGTTTCCACGTTACTGACTCGTAAATAATCTTTACAGTTCAGTGTTATAATGTTTTCGTGCTACAAGAAAAAAATAAATAAAACGAAAGCATTTTTCTTGCTTAAGGAAAACAAGCTCTTCACGGTGCTGTTCTTAATTTTAACCGAGACAGTAACGTCCTTTATAACATCTGGAGCAAGCTTGATGTTCTTTAATTCATAAGCAGGCGTGATATCCAGGCGTGATATCCGATATCACTCCTCCTTTTGCATCTCAGTCCTAAACCATTGTTGCAATATCGTCGTGTTCCATTGTTAAAGGAGGACTGAGATCGTGAAATAGGGTGATAAGCCACTTTCCTCTGAGAGATACAACAATGGCTCGGCCCTGCGGGCCTCGACACATACTAGGCAGAAACAGCAAAGTTACTTTTATTACAATTAGTTCCCGGTTTTACCTTTTTTTCGCTCAGATTGACTAGCCTATTACGTGTGAAAACAGTATAAGAAAACTTATCTAAATGAAGCACTGCCAAACACTTCTTTTTATGAAGGAAAATCGAACAAAACACGCCGTTCTTGCTCCAGATTCGTCTCCCAGCCGGTTTGAGGACTTCGTTCTACCGCGGGTGGGCCTTTTTCTGCCGACCGTAGCGAAGCGCATTTCGCCGTAACCGAAACCCTGATTCATAAGTAATGAGGTGGCATGGAAATCGGGCTTCATTAGGACGAGTTGTTCGGCCATTGTAAACTGCTTTTTCTGCAATGGTTCTCTCCTGAAAGGCCGTTTCGTTTCGCCTTCTGCCGTGTAGCGCTAGGCTAGCTGCAGCTTGCTGCGCTCGACACGTTCGCAACTTGGGTCCCGGCGTTTCAACCTTATACTCTGCGGCGGAACTGTTGTGTGTGGATCGTGTATGGTTTCCCCCCGATTCGATACAGCTTGGACAGCCGCTACCGATATTTTGAAACTGGGTTTAATGGGACGACTTACGGTATCAAGCGAGAAAAAAAAAACTTAAACTTTCCGGGGGGGTCTAAGTGGGACCAATTACAGCATCAAGCGGGCTTCTTGAGCGTAAATAATTTTTCAAATATTTACATACGTTTGAGCATCGGCGCAGAATGCCACCGGCCCCCAGCTTCAGGGGGCCCCCCGAAAGAAAAATATTTTGATTTAAAAAAGGCTTTTTTGTAGTACACTAGTTATTTAATTTGGTGTAACTGTATTTTAAAAATGAATTTCGAGCGCGTATTCCCCTGTCATTAAAAAACATGGTGGACCATAAAAAAACGCACAAGCTGAAAAATTTCTGTAAATCCAAACTTTTTTCCAATTTTTTTTTTTAGTAAAGTTAAAATGGGGACCAACTTGACTGGTGGTACGAAAAAGTAGCCCCTGTGTTCACTATAAATAAAAATTAGAAAAAAATTAGAAAAGTGGATTTAAACATTTTTCAGCCAATGTGTTGTTTGTAGGCCATCCTGTATATTAAGGAGAGGGAGCCTCAAGGGCTGATTCGCCGGCCACCGGCCACACCTAACGTAGCTACGCCACTGCGTTTGAGTGAATACAGCAAAACAATCTCGTACGTGGGAAGGAGGGGGGGGGGCGGGGAAACAAGAAAATAAAAGCATCTGCATACGCTTGAACTAATGTTGCAAAATTAGTCATACAGCAAAGCCAATATGGAAGCGTGTACCTTTAATTTGGGCATCGTTTAATTGTGTAGGATGGTTCATAAAAACGGACGATGAAAGGAAAAGTGTTGTTTTAAGCTGGTAAAACCTTTAAAGGGACATAAATCCTTCCGGTATGTCGTGCGACTTGTTGAGAATAGCGTTTGCAACATTTGCACAGGTTTGAGTTAATGTCGCAACATCATCTCGCACGAAAGAAAAAAACAACAAAATGAATGTGTTGGCAACTTTTACACACGTTTAAACTATTGTCGTAAAACCGAGTCATACAGGAAAGCCAACATGGATGCATGTACCTTTAAAGCTTCGTGTAGGGTATTAGTCAGGTTGCAATTGTAGTTTCGTAAAACTGTTTTGAAGAATTGCATAAGTTTGTAAAATAAACTGCATATGAAATTGCGGGCCAGAGAATAGTATGGATTCCAGATCCTAAAAATAAAGGTCCTCATTACGATACGTTTGTGAATATAATAATAATAATATTGTGCGCGCAGCGTATCTTGAGTCCTGCAGATATTTTATGAGCGGTTACATCTTCCTGGAGGGAGCGGCTTTTATCGACGGCCGCCATTGTTTTTGTAACCATCTAGGATATCAACAAGATGCTCTGCTATCGAAAACATACAATCGATTATCTGTATTCGTTCTGGGGCGAACTCAAGATAGGCCGCGGACACTATAATAATAATGCCCAAGAAGACAGCTTTACTTGATTTTCCTGTAATGTAGCGCTGTAGCTTAGATTTAGAAGTATGCTTGAACAATGATAAGAAGTTTGTACTGAAAAAAAAAAGTCTAGCTGAACTCAGAAAAAAATGACACTTTAACTACATAACCCCCCCCCCCCCAAAAAAAAAAAAAAGTGTTGGTTGGCTGTTTGGCTGTAATAAAGATTTTTTTCCCCCGAAGGTTTTGATCACTTTAAACGACTGTGTTTGTTAAAGGCCGGTTGTCACTAAATGAAAGTCTGCAGCATCTAGAGCCACTGGGTTTGGGGCAAGGCGGCCTGATGGTTAGCATGATCGTCTCAAGTGCCAGGAGTCCCGGGTTCGAGTCCGGCCTCAACCACCCCTGGCAATTGTGGGAAGAGAAGGGCCCTATGATGTCTCGCGCTCATGTCGATTGTGGCATGCAAAAGAACCTAGGAATTTCCGATGGGATTTACCTAGCAAAATTGTCCCTCTCTCTTCTGGCGCCATCGCTAACGCTCGGTGCGCGTCAAACACTGAAATTGCCATTGAGTTCTCTCTTGCTCGTAGCAAGCCAAGGAACGCTCATAGCTATATCTTTTAACACAACAAACAAGCCACATGCCGCCTTAATTATTTAGTGAGTGACCATTTGAAACGTCCTCGTGCACCTGGGAGCAAGCTATCAAGTGCCACTAGATGACACTACGGTATTTTCTTTATATTCTACCGTGGGGCCATCTAATGGCCGTAATACTGTTAACCTTAACAGTTTGTTTCCAGGTGGACGATGATGGCCCACATTTTTACTCAAAAATTCCTTTACTGTAAGGTTTCACCTCAGTCTCCTACGTTAAAGCCGAAATTTCGATGCCTAATTTCTCCACCGTCCTTCAAGTTTCCACTGAAATTTGGTATACGAGCTTTGTGAAACTTGGCCAATAAGTGTACCAACTTTATTAATTTCTGATTTGTCACACTGGAGATCTGGACCGAAGTGGTGAGTTTCATTTTTGTCTTATACGGTGGTAAACTTTATGGGACACGTTTACACAATGTTCTCTACAGACTAAACCATTCTTCGTAGAAAGTTGGTTCTTAGCTCATTTGAAAGGTATACTTCCGGAGATGTGCCCTTTATAGAAATAGAAATTTCGATTAGTCGTCCAGTTCCGGAGTTACAGGGAGTTAGTTGCACTTTATACGGGGCCTTGGCCTTCCGGGGTCCTGAACGATACGTTTTAAAGTTTTGCATTGTATTAAACATTGTTTTTATGCAACAACGCCAATTAGCAAACGCAAGACGCAAGGCGTAGACTGAAGACTAAACAAATGCTAACAATGCTGATGAGTCAATAATTTACTCAAACTTTCAGTAAATGTGAAGAGGAATTGCATTCTGCTTATTACGAATTGTTTTTTATACCTAGACACACGCTAGTGTGTCGCCCCAAGTTAGGCAACAAACATCACAACAAACATCACATCTATTCAACTGTCGAGATTGTAAACCATTGCAGTGCGACACCATAGCGTCAGTGTCTTATATCTTGAAGCATAGTTGGGTACATTTCAGGTACTTGGGAAAAATAAAAATGCGGTACAAAAGCTTAAATTGTGTTGAAATCGAAAGCAATGACCCACCTGAAAAAAATTAATTCGTGTAGGAATGCTAGCTAAGCTGCTTTAAATGCAAAATCTGACCCTCAATAACGTTGAATATGTGTTACTACTAGCCAGCTATCTAGTCCGCTCATCCTCATGTTAAATCCCATAGGGTAATTATTCATCGATACTGAGAAAACGGAAAGGCTTCCAGCTATGAAATTGGACGAATGGGTGCAGTACAATACGAACTGCGTATCTTTTATGGTTTGGAGCCTGGGCGTAACGGGGATGACATGGAAGGGCACTAAGTACAAAATATTGTTATAATCATTGTTAGTATCATCAGCATCGTTTCTCATTGAACGGCCAAAGTTCGGACAATGACAACGTGTATACTGACGTGGGTGCCTAGACACACACTAGTGTATCACGATAAATCTAAGCAACGTTGGTAAAGAAATTGTATTCAAGTCCAATTCGAGAAAAATAAACCAACTGTAAAAACAAAGCAAAATAAACAAAGTCAAAAACTGATAAAGAGGCCACCAAGTTGAGAGTGGTTCGGCCCTTGAAAGGAGTGATATCAACACACCAAAACTAACTAAATAAAACAAATTACAACTAAATTAAAACCAAACCAAAAACCTATAAAGAGGTGACTAAGTTGAGAATGGTTCGGCCTATTAGCAAAGTGTTGAAAACCAACAGGGAAGAGTGACGTGACGTGACGTGACGTGAGTGAACTTTAACACGGGAGAGTGACGTGAAACCATTATCATACCAAAATCCAAAACTGATAAAAGGGGCCGCCAAGTTCCGAATGGTTCAGCCCTTCAAAGGAGTGATATCAACACACGAAAACATTCGCCAACTTAATCGCACCGAATAATACTTTGAACGTTAAATGAAAACTTGAACATTGCTACCGAAAGTAGCAATGTTCTAGTTTTCATCTAACCTTCGAAGTATTAAGCGGTGCGATTAACTTGGCGAA
>JAHWFP010037139.1:0-55226 GCA_023313725.1 Lithobius niger
GGGGGCGAACTAGGTAGCTGGTTCGAATCCGGGTCATGCCACTCCAGCGAAACGTAAGTGCAAAGATGGCTTACTGAACTAAGTTATTTATAGTGTATCATTTTCGCTGTTGGGTAATTTCCAATTTTCCTTAATATTATTTACAGCGATTTGTGTCCATTTGTTTAAAGACGTAACTTGTGGTAAATAGGCTCAAAATGCACATCACTATAACGTAGATAAACTGCAGTAGCATAGCTCCTAATTACAATAAATAGTTTCAATTATCCATGTTGAAAAATATACATCACCACCTGATATCTAATGATAAATACATTCATTTCTTTTAATTAGAACTGCTACCGCATCACTTTAAAGAGGTAACTTATGGTGACTTAAAGAAAAATGCAGTGCTACAGCATAGAGAATCAGGAGCAGTTTAACCTCCAATTACAAACTAACTACACTGCGGATTTGAGCTGTTGTTTTTTTCTAGTTACTAGTCATTGCGAACGAACTCAAATCAATTCAAATCTTCCCTACTGTATAAGTATATTTTAAAACTATTAAAAGTGCTTGCATTTTGCCACTATTTTGGCCGTCCTCTTGAATAGCTTGTTGTGTGGAGTCCTGGCACCTTTGCAGAGCATTTTTTTTGAATTCGGCAGACCTTAAAACCTACCAATTGACACCAAACTTACATACGTAAGCACGATGTTGAATTTTTGTATTGTATAGCGGCCATTTAAAAAACACTAATGGCCGCCATGTTGTTTTTTGGACAGATTTCAGGGGGCACCCCTTCCTAAAAGTTTCTCATGGGTGTGGACATGAAGTACACGGAAGATTGTGTTATCCTCACAAAGTGCAGTTTTCTTGAAAAATTTGCTGCTTACACGTAGGACTACTTTCCATTGTCCTCTCGGCGCTCTTATCCCCACCGTTCGAACCAATGGCTTCCTGCCAACTAAGTCACCTAACTCGGAAAACTGTCTTGTTAGTAACCCTAGCAGCTTGTCTTCGATGTGGAGAAATACGAGCCCTATCCACCACTGCTTCAGACTGCTTTTTCATGGATAACTACACCGGAGTAACTTTAACTCCTAGAGCAACTTTCCGGGCCAAAACTCTAAAACCGGAGGATAGAACAAGACCTTTTATCATTCCCTCACTTTCCAACATCATCGGTGATGATCAGGAATGTGCGTTATGCCCTGCAAGAGCGAGCCGCTTCTACCTCATGGCATCCACTCCCATCCGTGGTGGTCGGACCCAGTTATTCTTATCTTTCACCACCAAAGTAAGAATTACATCAACTCGGATGATTGCTACATGTCTCAAGACGGTCATAGTCCAAGCCTATAATGCCCTTAACATTAGCTGTTCAGAAGAAGGCATTTGTGTCACAGCTCACGAGTTACGCACAATCTCCACTCCTTGGGCCATCACAGTAATATTCCTATCACCGAAATCATGGAAGCCGCATCTTGGTATAGCCCAACAGTCTTCACTTCTCACTACCTCCGAGATATGTCTCACCATGCAGAAGGACTATACTGAATCGGGGCGTTTGTCACTGCCCGACGTGTACTCTGACCCCTTTGAACACTTTTGTTCTGTGTAGGGAACCGCTCGCAACCCGAGGGGGCTTTGTCAGATGGCGCCCGCCGCCTTGACAAAGTCTGTGGCCTGCTTTAAAATAGGTAATTTATATTTTCACAGCAACTAGACACTCCAAAATACCAGTATTACCTGGTTGATTTTGGTTTCTATTGCCTATTGAAAATATACATTACCTTAGTTCCACCCTCCTCCCCAATCGTCGCCATCTGGGTACAATAGAGGATCGAAAAAATGAGCCAAGCCGCTCCGCTTCGATTTATATACTACGAGGCTGCGCAGTAACTTGCGCAGTGGGTAGCGATGCGGAAGGATATCTTCGAATTAATTTCTCTAAATTGAACAGCATTATGAGAAGGAGAATGCTTTAAAATAGGTAATGTATATTTTCAATAGGCAATAGAAACCAAATCAACCCGGTATACTGGTATTTTGGAGTTTTTGTTAAAGACCTATTCATCATTTGAATTGAATTGTACCACCAACTAAGTTTAACTGAGCATGTAGGCCTAAATTTATTTCGATAGTCAAATAAGCACCTGATCACTCATTACCATAAGTACTTGAATCAGCAGAATGATTTTGAATTTAAAGCTTTACTGCCATTCTAAAATACTTAACCTGTATGCTTTCCTACTGGGGAATGCTTATCGTTCCATACTACCTTAATTTATTATGCTCATGGCTCTTCAATGGTGTACTCTGGGGCCCAAGACCGCAACTAGGAAGTGTCCCATTTCCCCGCTCACCTCACAGTTGGTCAACGACTTGTCAACACCACATGCGCTATCGTCAAGCATTTTATGAGTAATGGCTACTTTGCATTCGTATCCGGGAAAGGACTCAGAAACGCACACGGTACCCGTCCCTTGTGCCGATGGTGCCGCATGTACAATTTCAGGGAGTATTTCATGAGCAGAACATTGCAGGAGATAGGTGAAATGGAGCTATTGAAAATCGAGGCCACATGGGACCTTTCGGACCAGAGGGCCAAACAAAGAGCTGCCAAATGCCGGAAGGATGCAGGAAGTCTAATGAAGAGACACTGAAATGGACGATCATGCAGCCTCGGTGCTGCCGGGATGTAAGGATTCCTGTGATGTTCCCCGCTGGTGCCCGGATCTGGGACATCACAAATTGAAACAACTGAGACCCCTATGGTTGATGATTAAAAGGATTTAGTTCGATTAACGTGCAACCAATAAACAAGTACATTTGCAGCCATGTTCCTCATCTCAGTCGCTCTCTGAAGTAGCCTGGGGGCTACTACCTAGCAACGAGATCTGGCTGCAGGCAAGCCAAGGAGGACCAGGTTAGTGTCATGGCAACTGCCTGAGGGAGGCCACCATGACAAGCTCCCCCCTTGAAATGACTGCGCCAGCCCGTGAACAAATCATTTCAAAGGTGAACACGCAGGTTCAGAAAAATCACAAATCGAAAATCGAAATTACAAAACACATGAAGCACGCATTAACAACCTTCTTAAAATTTTCAAAGTGAATCGACAAGTTTAGACATTAACACTGTGCGGCAGGGGCCGACTTAGTCCTTCAAATTGAAGCACAATATGCGTGAGCTGACAGTCTGTTCACGTCTTCGATCAGAGGAAAGAATTGTGGAACACCCGTGCGTGGTTCAGAAAGTTCGAGGTCCACGACTTAGTCCAAGGAACGCCGTGACACACAATTTCTGGAACTGACCAATCTGCCAGGCAATCATCATAACCACTCCAACAATACACCACGACCAAACGCACACCACATTGCATCCTCACAACGGAGCCTGCTCTCAAAGATCAAAATGGCACGACACAAACCAGAGAACACGAGCGAGCCAATAATTTTGCCTAAGCAATGCTCTACTCCCATCTCACAATCACAAGCGTCGGACATAGACCCAAGCCGCTCACCATGACTGGAAGAGACGCAAAACCCAATTTTCCTCCAAAGCGTGACATCCAGGACCTCCTTAAAAACAAGCCCAATTATTCGTCAGACCAGAGTACACAAACGCACTGCCTCCCACTCAAAGAGACTGTTCAAAACAGTTACTGCATCAAAGTTTCTGACCACTCATAATCGCACAGTTCAACAAACGGCACGACTGCATCTCTGAGTAGCCAAACATAATCATCATTCCAGTGTGGCGGCTTTCGGATCCTCCTGGGTCGGGAATTAGTTGAATCTCCTAGTGCGTCGTCCTCGTCGATGTCGGAACTGTCGACTTCTTACACCTGGACTTCATCACCAGAGACAGATTCATCATTGTCCTTAACCTGACCCTCGGCAGAACCGCCGTCATCTCGCTGCAGTGGAGCAAGAATTTCTTCAGCATCTTCATCTCCAGAATCGCCGTCGTCTTCCTTTGGCCCGTAGCGATCTATAGTCATGGGATGGAAGTACGGCTCCATGTCGGAAATGTTGATAATCCTAACGTCAGACGCATCATTGGTCGCGACAACTTTATAGGTGACCGCTGATTTTTTCTTGAGGACTCGATAAGGGGCTTTATACTTCGCTGCTAACTTCGCCAAAAACCCCGCCTGAGCATTCGATTTGGGGTGATTCTTGATCTTGACCAATTGGCGAACTTCAAACTCCACGGGCCTGTGGTGCTTGTCGTAAGCTCTTTTGGCGTTGATCGCCGCTTTCGCAAGGTTGGCACGAACCAAGTCATGGGTTTTCTCCAGAGCATCATGGTTTCTCTCCGCATACTCCTGCACCGTCATGGTTGACTGGTTCGCTGGTAGGCTCAAGAGTTGTAGTGGGTTCCTTGGGTCTCTGCCATGCCAGAGGTAGAACGGAGTTTCTCCTGTGCTGGCGTGAGGCGTCGTTCTCATGGCATACTGCAGTGCTGGTAACAGTGGACCCCACTGATCCTGGTTTTCGTGCACAAATGCTCGAAGACAGGCTTTCATGGTGCGATTCACCCGTTCCGTTGAATTCGCCTGTGGGTGATAGGCTGTGGTTCTGTTGTGGTGAACTCCAGAGACTTGAAGCATGGCTTCAAACATCTTCCCAACAAACGAAGCTCCATTGTCGGAGACGACAAAATCCGGAGGACCACAGTCCGCTACCACTACTTGCAAAAATTTCGTTGCCGCAGTTTTCGTTGTCGTGAAACGAGTCGGAACTAGCCACACAAATTTGGTATAGTAATCCACCATGTACAGAATCTACCTATTCCTTGCGTAAGTCTCGGGAAGTGGCCCTACGAAGTCAATTCCAATCGTGTGCATAGGATAATGCGGGATGACAGGTTGTAGATTACCTGCCTTCTTGGTCTGTGCCACCTTGACCACTTGACACACCGGGCATGATCTCGCATACTTGACCGTGTCAGCAAAAAGTCTTGGCCAGTAAGCAACCTGACGTAGTCTTGCTAGAGTTTTATAGATCCCGAGATGGCCAGCCTGCCTATGATCGTGGCAGCTGTGTAGATACGTATGTCTAATGAGACTTCGGAACATAGAAGCAAAAGTTGCCATCAATTCTGCCTCTGTCTGGTACATTCGAATCTTTGAAGTAAAGCAGACCTTCCTTGTCAAAGGCATATCTCTCCATGACCCTAAGTAGAAAGTTTCCCTTCTCGATGCCCGCAGCTTGGTTCGGCTTGAAGAACGTGTTGCAAATTCTCGCAATTTCCGGGTCTTTCCTTTGTTCTTGCTTAAGTTGTGTCTTATCAAGAAGATCGACAACTGGATCGTCTCTCAGATAAAACATTGGAAGGTGCACCATGGAAGCCGGTAGGCCTGGAAGCGACTGCAGAAGGTGCATTTCCGTTGGCGGATTCCTGGAGAGGGCATCCGCAACAACGTTTTGCTTTCCCGATCTGTGAATAACGGTAAAATCATACATCTGACGCCTGATGGCCCAACGAGCAGTCTTTCCCGATGTCTTGTCATTAGACAGGACCCATTTCAGCGCCTCGTTGTCCGTGATGAGTAGAAAGTGAGCGCCCTCGACGTAGTGCCTCCATTTCTCAACTGCCTCGATTGCTGCGAGAGCTTCTTTCCCGAAAGTCGTCCAAGCTTTCTCAGAGTCTTTCAGGGTCCTACTGAAGAACTCGATGACTACACGGTGGTCCCCATGCTGCTGCGAGAGCATCGCCCCGAGACCTTGGTCCGACGCATCAGATTCGATGATGAACTCCTTTGAAAAGTCGGGTAGTCCAAGTGCCTTCGAGTTTAGCATTTCTTCCTTCAGAGTCTTGAAAGCTGACTCGTGTCCTGCTGTCCACTGGAACGGTGTATCTTTCTTGGTAAGAGCGTAGAGTGGTGTCGCAATTTCCGCAAATGATCTTAAAAATTTCCTGAAGAAATTGGCAAATCCTAGAAATTCTTGGACCTTCTTCCTGTTCATCGGACGAGGGTAGTTCCTCAACGAAGCGCAGTGCTCCCTGGTCAACTCAAGTCCCTTCGCAGAAACCTTGAGGCCCAGAACCGACACTTCCGGCATGCAGAAATGGCACTTGCTTCTCTTCAGGGTAAAGTGATGTTTCTTCAACGCGGCAAAGATTTGTTTCAGTGCCTTGAAACGTGCGGGTGGCCACGACGATGTCATCGATGTACACGATGCACACGGTACCGATGAGTGGCCCCAGGGCTTTCTCGATGGCCCTCTGGAACGGGGCGCTGGAGGTCTTTAGCCCAAACGGAAGAACTTTCCATTTAAATTGTCCACGGTGGCAGATAAAAGTGGTGTAGTCTTGCGAAGCTTCATCTAACGGGATTTGATGAAAGCCTTGCTTGCCGTCCAGGATGGAAACATACTTTGTCCCAGCTAGGAAGTTGAAAACCTTATCCGATCTAGTCATCGGGTAGCCATCCGTCTTAATTTCCCCACTCGCTGATGGTAGGCTCGATCCTATCGCTAACCAAAAGCTCATCCACCATTTTGTCAATTTCCTTACGGACGTTAGGATTCGCTTGGTAGATCCGCTGAGTTTGTTGGCGAGGAACGTCGTGAAACTCGATCTTGTGGGTATGGCAATCCGTGATACCTGGTTTACCCGGAAACATGTCTTTGTGCTTCTCTAGAAATCCTTGAAGATATTCAAACTGACTGTCCGTCATACTGTTGAATTCCTCCAACACAAAGTCCTCATGACCAGGAAAGTAGCCTTTGTCGTTGACCCAGTCTGTGCGAAGGTTGGTAGATTTCAGGAAGGTCTTGCCCAAGATGCACCTGCACGCTAGAGTCTCGTAAATCTTGAATGGCAGCGTTAGATGTTTCCCATGAACTGTAAAAGGCAATTCAATCAGACCGACTGGCTTGAAAACAGTACCATCCGCAAGTTGCGACTCCGTCCCTTCATACTCCTGAACCGGTGCATCTGGCCAGATCCTGTTGAGAAAGCAGCGAAGGATCGCGCAGTCCGAGGAACCTGAGTCTAGCTCCGCGTAGAAGTTGGTCTTCTGAACGGCAATTGGCAAAGTGTGAGCCGAAGTGCTCGAGCTGTTCGACTTAAGAGAAGCCTTCTCTTTCTTTGGATTCGGGCATTCTCTGGAAAAATGTCCAAGTTCTGGGCAGTTGAAGCATTCTTTGTCCACCTTCCTGTCCCTCTTAGTTTTGGCACCCGTCGCCGACTCCTGCGTTTTCGCCAAACCATCGCCAGAGAGTTGCGTCGCGGGAACCTGCTCCGTCGCCGCCGCTGTGGAGTCTTAAGAAGTGACGTTGGCACTCGTAGTCGCTGAAGACACATTTGCGTTGTGTGAAGACTGATTCTCTTTCGGCTTGAGTGATTGTCGTTGGGCCTGAGATGTCCTTACTTGCTCTTGCTGCCTAACATCCATCTTGGTCGGTTCTGTCGTGAAACGCATACTCTGCGGCATGTCATCAATGGCCAGGAAGAGGGCATCAAAAGTCTTCACCCGTCTCACCGTTAAGAAGTTCCTACAGCGGTCGTTCATCTGATCAATCAGCATCTCAGCGTCTTCACCCTCATCCCCACGTTTGGTCATTTTCTTGAACTGTGCATACATTTTGTTGACAAAGTCCAACGGCAGCTCATGTCTTCCCTGTTGCCACGAATTCATGATGATCAGCCTGTCTCTGTGTCTTTTAGGACGCTTGTACGCCGCTTTTAATGCCTTGACAATCTCTTGCCAGTTGCTCAGTGGAGCTCGCGTAGCCTGCCACCAAGTCCAATACCTCCCTTTCAAATGCGCAGCCATGAGATTATGTAACGACGTGCCTGCAAGCCTTCTTTCTTCCACAAAGACCGTCATGTCTTGAATCCATCCCGAAAGATTAGTGTCATTATCAAGATCTCTTGGCTTTAAATGTCACGAAGCCAACGCAGAAGCTAAATCTCCTCCCACTTGCGTAGCGGCAGGGGTGTTAGTGACTTGCAATGACCCATTACAATCAGAGTTTGCCCCCCCACAAGATTTATTTTCTCCCCTTGTGGTTAGTGCAACATTATCACTGGAAGTCTGAATTTCCATGGAAACATATTTTTTAGCTGCAGCAAACTTATCATTGTCAAATTGACGTGCTTCAGTTGCCTGGTGAACTGCAGTAGACGTCTGCTGAGGGCCAGGGTTGTAGTGACGAGGAAGGGTGTGAAGTGCCTTCGAATTTATCGTTGCTACAACGGTGTCGCCACCCCGTGCCACAAATTGCGTAACTAAACGAGCTTCCAAGTCCTTCCCCAACTTGTCCACAGACTGCCTAACTGACTGCTGGACCGACTCTAATAAAGTCCCTTTAAGCTCATCTAAAGCCCCATCATCTTGCTTAACTGTTTGCCGAGCTTCTAGTTTAACAAGCAGATGTTGTATTTGCTCTTCAATAACCGATTTTAATAATGCGGTCAAATCAAATTGTTGGTCCGACGCCGACATTCTCGAAATATCGATTGATTCTTTTTCAGCTTGCATGCGACGCGACGCTAGCGGTAAGGTGTCGCCCTCTGTGGTCAAATTGTCGCAACTTGCAGAAGCGTGAGGAGCGATCGATATCTGCGAGTCGTGCGTCTCTTCAGAAATCGTAACCCACGAAGCATAAAAATTCGGACTCGACACCTCCAAATTTGCATTAGCACGCCTAAATTCCGTTAAATTAGATGCAATAATGCTGAAATTTGAGTTTACTGCTCGAAATTCATCCTCCTCCATGAATATCAAAGCAAATTCTCGTTACGGCACAAATTGTGAAAAATATCGTGAGCGCAACCCACGATCATAGGACTTCCGGTTTAGATCACTTGAAAAAAATCGAGTTGGATGTGCGTGTCGCTAACGCCACTACCGCCAATCGCTTGCAAAATAGTACCATAAATAGCAGCACCACAGTCGACATGCAACGCATCGCTTTTCGAAAAACCAAATTCCCAACTGATTTTGAGTGTTGCTTGCAATTGATCCCAAGATACAGTTCGTAACCGCCAAAAGAATTGCCGCCAATTTCCTTGACAACCGCTGCTAAGCGCTGCTAAGTGTCTGCCTAGAGGGGAATCAGCTTGACAACCGGCAAACTTTGAAATTACGACGCCAAATAAACAATTTGCTTTCATTCAAAGTCCAGAATGCAACGATTACCAACAAATCTACTACTGCAGAGGCTGTAAGGTAACATAGATCTTGCAAAAATTAAGGAAAGTCAATCTAAGTTGCGAACGTTGGCAGCGTCGGTTACGTAAAAATGCTTGCTGCAAATTTTCCGACAACAACTCGCAAACTTTTAGATTTCTCAGAGTTCCATGCCAAACTTTGCCTTTCAATATGTCTACAGTCCTCACTAGATATCATAGAATAATCGTTCATTCAAATTTAGGTTCCAAATCGCTTTGAATTTTCGCATATGCATACTTACTACGCTTGCGGCCTGTCAGCCAAGCCGCCATAGCGCACACAACTTACGTACTCGTCTTCAACGGACGCAAAAAATTTCTTCCACATTTCAGTCCTAATTCGTGCGCCAAAATTGTGATGTTCCCCGCTGGTGCCCGGATCTGGGACATCACGAATTGAAACAACTGAGACCCCGATGGTTGATGATTAAAAGGATTTAGTTCCATTAACATGCAACCAATAAACAAGTACATTTGCAGCCATGTTCCTCATCTCAGTCGCTCTCTGAAGTAGCCTGGGGGCTACTACCTAGCAACGAGATCTGGCTGCAGGCAAGCCAAGGAGGACCAGGTTAGTGTCATGGCAACTGCCTGAGGGAGGGCACCATGACATTCCGATCGGCATGTCTTTCATTCATCATGGAAAGGGTCCCACATGTCCTTGGCTGCTTGCGGGAACAAATGCAGGGAAGTCGTGGAACTGGCTCTACGAGTATTGTCGGCGGTCACAGCGTATGTGTCGTATGAGATGTCAAAACTTAAATCCTCACATGAACTCGAAATATATAGTGAGTGGCTCTCGACATTCAAAACATTCTTTGGACTGGCCAATTCCTAACAGAAACAATTTCTTAGCGGCGGGATATCGGACAAGAGTGTGGGAAGTTGTCGTGCAGCTAATGAAAAGAGGTAGCAGACTGGGGACTCTTTTCTGCTGAGGGACTCATTACCGGCTGTCATTATGGAAGGTGACAAGAAATATGACCACCTTTACCTTACACACCAAGTTCTGCACCACCCCCGAGCAGCCAGTGGAATGACACGGAAGCATGGATTAGGTGAGGATTCTGAATTTCGTTCACCATAGCATTTGAACTTGTCGAATTTATCTGTGATGCATTGTGATGGTACAGCATTGTGATGTCGGGCAATCATAACCAGCGGATGACTGGTCACACTCCGGTCGCAGGCTCGGATATGGGGGCGTAGACAGTTGATCGATCTCTTGGACTGAAAGCGACTCGCTCCCAGTCATGAGTACAAACCATTCAGTCGGGGCAATCGCACCCGGCCTGCCAGATAGGCATGGGTGGAGGTCGTGGTCGCAATCGCAGCCGGCGATGGGTCAGAATGTCCTTAACAGTTAGCAGTTTCAGCCTGTGTGGAAGTGTGGATAGCAGCAACTGGGTGTAACGGATGGTTCTAGTGCTCAAGGTTATGTTGGCTAATGTTAGTGGCCCTATGGTAACCAGTGTAACGTACAGCAGTACTTCGGTAATCAAGGTGTGTTCCTGAGTGCTACACTCCCAGGTATCATTCTCAGAGCAGAGTGATATTTAAACTGCAACCCTCTTCCCACAACTTTTCCTCATCAACAAACGAACCTAGGAACAGTCGGGATCCTTGACGCAACCTGACAGAACGGAAGTTGTGTTGGAGGTGGAGGAAAGTAAGGAAGACCGCAGATCAGTCATGTTTGAACCAGCTGAAGGATCGGTTGAAGCCATCGAATGGAAGTGAATCATTGACGGATTGTACAACTCACTCCCAAACCTATTTGCCCAAAGGTGGCGGTCCCTGAACCACAGGAAGGGTAGCCGCCAGCCTATTCATACGGAAATTGCGATGTAGTTGCTAGAGTGCCACAAAACCTAAACTTCATCCAATCCCACTCGTATGCAGGCAGCTCTTGGTGACTGGGGGGACAACGGCTATGGGCAAAGTGCTTTTGGTGAATATGCCATTAATGACACCTTATTTGAGTAAAGGATCTTTCTTTTTAACGGTTTCTAATGTGGACGCCCTGAGACTGAGAAGACACCGTATATTCGAAGAAGCTGAGTATGTCACGATGGAGAGTAAATGAAGGCGGACTCATCCTGTGTGCTACCACAGGTGATGTGCATGCCCCTTCAGTAGTACAAAGAGGATAAGAGGCTGATTAGGGCAAACTTCGGGCCAGGTCTGTGGCAGAATGACAGATCTTACCTACTCTGCGGCAACGGCTAAATTAAAGAAGTACCTGGCGGCACCACTCAAGGAACTGGATGTGATCAACATAGAAAGTGCAATAAAACCTATGAGGAAAGGATCCAAAATCCACAATGACACAATCAAGATAGGGTTCGAGATCTTTATTCAACTCAGACTACTTGACCCTGCCAAGGATGGTGTTTTTATCTTCTGGACAAAGTTAAACCACAAAACCCCGCCGGCAAGATCAGGGACATCGGTAGTCACAGCCACAGACTCGCAGTAGTGCAAAATAGGAAGCGAGAGATCAGCACCCCCCCCCCCCCCTCGCGGTGCGTTCCGAGGAAGGACGGGACGGGGTAGAGGTATTGCCCTGAATTTACGGGCGCATTTCCCCCTCCTCTAGAGGACCAAGTCGTGTGAGGGCTATAGTGTCACACAGAAGCGTGGAAAGAAATAACGACGGACCAGTAAGTGTTTGGCATCATTTCCACCGGGTATATCCTGTCGTTCATGTGGGGCACCCCACCCCTCCCTTCCCCCTCCCCCAATTGGTGGATGTACCTTCTCAGTGATTGCTTCGCAGGCAAGAACCAATGGAATGCGTAAAGGAAATTCAGGTTCTTCTGGAAAAGGGTACGATCAGGGAGTCACCGGCAGGCAGTCCGGGATTCTGCAGACCAGTGCGTGTGATCCCTAAAAGCAGCGGTGGGAACAGGCTTATTTTCAACCTTCAGCACCTAAATTCTTTCCTTATTTCCAACCATTGAAATATAGAAATGCTGCAGTCCATACGGGAGGCAATCTGCCCAGGGGATTTCACCTTTGACCTGCAGGACGCCTCTGTTCATGTGCCCCTCCAACTGTCAGTTTTCCATCTGTTCAGGTTAGTGTGTCAAGTAAGTGTGTCTACCACTTCGTAGACTTGTGCACTTCGACTTGTGCACAACCCCACACACTTATTCATGGTGTCAATGAAGCCGATTCTCGCCCTCCTGCATCGCTAGCACATAGGCACCTTTACCTATCTCGATGAATGAATGGTCCACAACCAGGATCCGCGAGATCGCAGCAGACAGATGGACATCTGCAACCGGACCCTGCAACATCTCGGCCTAGGCATCAATCTAGCAAACGGAAAAAACCGTTAACCGGTGTTTACAATTTCTACTGTGGCGATCTGATGACATCACAAGAATAATTACGTAAATACCACACATGGATGAACACAGAAAAGCTCACTTGAATTTTCGGTGATTACACACAGGGTCTGTGGTAGTCCTGTCACCTTCTTCAGAAGTAAAAAACAAAATTGAAGCACAAATCGATCGAAGATCACCTCATTTTGAAATTCGCGCTGCCAACCACTGATCTATACAATTGGTGCTTGCTGCATCTGGACTTGCCACATTTGGCCTAGTGTTGACTTCAGCTCCGGCCTGAGCAAACAAACAGAAGAAGTGAGATTGCACTCCATTGCATAGACAATCCGCAACATTTCATCAACTGGTGCAACACTTCAACTGCGATCAAACTCATTCAAGGACTCACACCTCAGAGCACTTGAATCCATTGCTATAGGCCAATTTAAGGAAAAGGGAGTGCAGCTGATGAACATATATGGGCCCTCCTATCCCGACATCGATCGTTTGAAAAAAATGGTCAGCCACGTGCCAGGCCGAATCTCACCATGGAACAGTGGAAAGTACTTAAGAGTGCTAAGGTCAGATCGTACGATCCAGATTTGCTGTACTGACAAAACGAATGCAACAGTGGTGATGGATGCATCGGATTATGATGAGAGAGTGCTGCAGGAAATCAAAGAGTCAGGCCTCTACCAAGAAATCAATTACGATCCAGGAGGGTATGCTAAAACCCAGATCAAGGATTGCCTCGACAACCTGTGTTTGCAGGGTAAAATCGACGAATCACAACAAGCAAAAATTGCACCCTCTTCGGAGTCCAGACTTCCCCACATCTTCGCCCAGGTGAAGTCTCACAAGGGGAATTTCCCCTTGAGACTAATAACCTCTGCTAAGCACTCCCCCAATTAAAAAAGTCGATTGGCTGAACGGTTGAAGAAGTATCTGCATGGACGTCACTCCGTCAAGAACAACAAAGAGCTACTTAAGACCGTCAACAAGGTCACTCTAACGAGCGATTACAGACTGGTATCGTTCGACGTCAAAGCTTTATTTGCCTGCCTCCCCCACCACCTTCTGCTGAGAATGCTTGATACAACCGCGGAGAGATTAGAGATCGATGAGGACGAGTATCAGCTGGACCGTATTCTTGTTAAATGCATCCTGTCCTCCATTTACGTTGGATTTAAAGACCACTTTTTCTGGCAAACAACGGGGACGCCGATGGGTTATTCCTGCTCGCCAGCCCTTGCTGAGTTGGTGATGCAAGAGGTTGATGATTTCATGGTGCTCAATTTCAGTGAGCTGAGACTGTGGAAGAGGTATGTTGATGACATACTGGCGGCACTTAAGCAAGAACAGCTTCGGCAGATGCTCCAGGCTCTGAATGGCTGGCATAAAAGTCTCCAGTTCACCCACGAAGAAGAAAAAGACGGAAGCTTGCCATTCCTTGATGTCCGCCTAACCAGAAGTGAAGGAAAGATCATCTTCCAACCCTACAGGAAGACGACACATTGCAGACGGGCAATTCCTTTCAACTCCAGCTACCCGAAGCACCAGCTCAGGTCGATACTAGACAACAAGATGGTCAGGATTGTCAGGCACTCCTCTGATCGCAGTACAGCAATGACTTACCTGCAAGAAGCGAAGACCAGGTTCCTTCTTCTCTACCATGCATCCTGGATAAATCGGGCCATCAAGAATGCCTTGCACAGTTCTTCTAGGTAAGTTGCAGAGAAGGACAGAAGTGGCCCTGTGGTAGTCATTTCTTTCTTACCGGGAAGAAGTGAAGATATCCATGCAGTACTACGCCAGCAGGACATTAGGTGTTTTCACCGATTCCCTCCAAACCGTAAGAAGCTACTTCGGTCGAGACCCCCAGTTGGAACCCGGAGTTACCATCCAACACATCCAAGAGCCCCACCCCCCAACATTTCCACTACCTCCCCAACCCCCACCCCACTCAATCTAGTCACGATGACAGTCATCCCTACTTCACCAGGAGCAAGCGTAGAACGAGCGTTCCTTCCCCTCCTTGTCCCCCCCCTACCTTCGGAGCAACCAACGTCCCCACGTCAAGGCCCTTCTTTCAACCAGAGAGGAGTTGTGTATTGTGTTCCCTGTGGCGGTTGTGGAGCGGTGTACGTGGGGGACACGCGGAGACGCCTCCAAGTTCGCCTTAAAGAGCATCAGGATGCAACAGCACAAGAAGACAGAAGAAATGGGATTGCACTCCATTGCATAGACAATTCGCAACATTCCATCAACTGGTGCAACACTTCTGTCTTACTGCGATCAAACTCGTTCAAGGACTCACACCTCAGAGCACTTGAATCCATTGATATAGGCCAATTCAAGGAAAAGGGAGTGCAGCTGATGAACATGTATGGGCCCTCCTATCCCGACATCGAACGTTTGCTCAGGCCGGAGCTGAAGGCAACACTAGGCCAAATGTGGCAAGTCCAGATGCACCAACGGTATAGATCAGTGGTTGGCAGCGCGAATTTCAAAATGAGGTGATCTTCGATCGGTTTGTGCTTCAATTTTGTTTTTTACTTCTGAAGAAGGTGAAAGGACTACCACAGACCCTATGTGTAATCACCGAAAATTCAAGTGAACTTTTCTATGTTCATCCGTGTGTGGTATTTGCGTAATTATTCTCGTGGAAAGTGGAAATTCTCGTGGAACTTCTAGCAAAGTTGAGGGTACACCGGCTCAAGAGTTCAATTTTCTATAAGCATCATTCAACACGTAGGAGTTAATTGTGTGCCCTTCCCAATAGCGGGTGAATCATCGCTTGCAATCGATCGAGGATTTCTTCTCTCTTTGGGAGACGTCTGCCAGGAAGCTTTCGAGCCTCGTAGGGACGGTGGAGTCATGCACTTAGCTTGAGCCGTTGGGAAGTTGGTGAGCCCGACCACTTAACTGGTTCCTGAAGGAGTTTTGGCAACCACTATCATCGTGGGAGGGCTAGATCCCACTGTTACAGGTTCTGACAGAGGACCTTCTTCGGTGGGGAAACCTGTGCAACACCCTTGCAGCGGTACCATTACGTAATCCCCCTCCAACCCACCACCTTTTCAGGGATGCATCGACAAAGGGATGGGGAGCCCATGTAGGAGAGTGGCAGGCTGCAGGACTGTGGGGACCAGAGGAAACCGTGCTCCACATCAATGTAATAAGGCTGTGGAGGAGGTCTATCGACGGACCATCTGTTGCTGTCTCATCCGACAACACTGTTGCAGTGTTTTACATAATAGGGGGAGGAGGGTTACACTCAATCTCCCTTTAAAGGGAAGTGTCCGGAATTTTCGAACTTTGTGTGGACATCCAACCGCGCCACATTGTGAGACGCCTGAACGTCCAAGCGACGAGTTGTTTCGGAGGAGCCAGGTCCCAACGACAGAGTGGAGGCTGAATCCGGGTGCATGTGCGTGTGAGTCTGTTCAGCAAGTGGGGAACTCCGACGGTGGACCACTTCGCAACACAGATGAACTGACTGCTCCTTGTGTCTCCCTTTCCAGCTCCGAAGGCACTAGCCACGGACGATGTGAGTATTTCGTAGGAGGAGCTTTGGGCTTACCTCTTCCCACCATTTTGCCTCTTCCAGATGGTGTTGAACAAGATCTGGGACTGTAGAAAGTGTTATATAATAAATCAGTTATTTTCCAATTTCACTCCTATTTGTTGTTTGTGCTGCCAAGCAAACTGTAAGCTTGTATTTTCACTAGCTTGAGGAAATGAGGACTAACCTTTCCTGACTCAGTTTGCTTACCAATTTAGTTGGTACCATAGCATAATGGCTACGATTACTTGGAGTCAACCATTTCACCTTCTAGCTCAGACAACATATGTAACGCTCAGTTTCAGTAAATTCCTTTTCTTACCGCCTGACGAAAACAGCAGTAAGTAATTCAAAAATTTTTTTTCAAATCTGTCGAAAATGTGCGGAAATTGTGGACTGGTTTTCGCGGGTTTGAAACTGAGCGCTAAATATGTCGTCTGTGTGAGAAGGTGAATTGGTACCATAGTTGCTATTATAGTTCAACCAATGCCGATTCATATGGTTTTTTTTTAAATAGTGGACTCCATAAAAAATTTTAAGGCCCACTTTTGGTTATATTTTAGTTTTTGCTAAATAATAGAAAAACTATTTGAGCTACTGACTTCTCATTAGTACCAATGGGCAGATCTCGAAAAATGATTCAAATGGTGTATTCAAACTTCAAAATTGGTCAAAATTTGGCCGAGTTATGGATTTGGACGTGAATATAAGATGAAGGTGCAGTTTTCATGGAACAAACTCGAAAAAAAAATACCGTCTCACAGGCGGGCCAGTGCGGTAAATAAAATATAGCTTACCTGCACCCTGGTAAGCTTAATTCATTTCTCTTCAATTATGTTGACGGGCATTGTCAACGACCACAATTGCCAACCATAATTGCCAACCATTCGGCTGCTGGCAAAGTGGTACTCTCGGCAAGAGATGTCCGTTCGTTGGAATGGTTGTGTTTCTGCGGGGTTTCATGTTTGCAATGGCGTTAGACAAGGTAGTATCCTTTCACCTGCTTTGTTCGGAGTGTACATGGATTCATTTTGTCAGTCTCTTGCTGAGAAAGGCATTGGTTGCCACGTGGGGGGCATCTATGTGAATAATATTTGTTATGCCGATGACCTCGCTATTCTGAGCCCCTCCGCCAAGTCCCTTCAAACGTTACTGACTACTTGTGTACTCGTTGCAGCTTAGCTGGATTAGTGTTTTAACCCTGAGAAATCGGTTTGCCTGGTGGTTGTTCCCAGTCCGTGGATGGAAGAACTTTACCCCACTAAAGATCTACCTAGCTGGCAAGCTGGTGAAGTGTGTTCAAAGTGCTAGGTATCTGGGGCACATCATCAGTGAGGACCTACGTGATGACGCGGATATTCGCCCGCAATGTCGTGCATTGTGCATTGCCGGGAACACACTTGCAGCTAAATTTGGCACTTGTGACAGATTTGTTAAGAACCGCCTGCTGAAAGCTTACTGTGCCAGCCTGTACACGTGCAGCTTGTGGGTTGACTATAGAAAAGCCAGCATGAATAAGCTTCGTGTTTGCTACAATAATGCCATGAGACGGGTCCATGGTCGGCCAGCATGGTCAAGCGCCAGTCAACTGCTGGTGGAGAACAATCTTTTGTCAGCTGCTGCTATCAGGAGGAAGGGAGTTTGGGGTTTCCACTCAGGGGTGCTGGCGTCCACCAACACTCTTGTACACACGATTACTCACTTTGCTAGTCAAAGAGGTAGTATCATGAATGTGTGGCATTCCGTGTTGTATGGGGACACAATGTAGTTGACGGCTAACACCGTTTTTGTTTTTTAGTAGCTTTGGCTGGGTTTGCCAATTGCCAGATTATTTGTATGGCTTACGCCAGTAAACCTACATTTGTTGACTTATGTATGGATCATTTTGTGGTCCGATTGTAAAATAAATAATAATAATAATAATAATAATAATTAATAAAGCAACAAAGCTTAGCTAAAGTTCTATTTAGCTGCCACTTGTAGTCTGGTGCAATTAGCACTTTAGGGTCGGAAAAATTCCCATAAAGATGAAACTTGGCAGATATGTCCAGAAATACTACCCGAGTAATATATTAAAAGTCCCCTAAAATCCCACTGGAGCTTTCGCCGCCATTTTGAAAAAATGGCCGCCTCCGGCTACCAATTTTTTTTTACTTAAATATCGCACGAACTATCACTCCTACCGAAAATTTTATAGAGAAATAAATTAAAGATAACAAAAATCTCTACAAGAAAGGTCCCAATGATGTTTTTGTTAAAACCAACCGTTTTTTTTTTGCAATCTACTGGTTTACTGAAAATGTGATGAATTTTGAAGAAATGGCCTCTGCTGGCTGCCATTTAGTGGGGTGGGGTGGCTGAAAATAGTGTCACATTCGGTAACCAATTTGTCCCTTGGTTTCAGTTAGTACATGGGTACAGGAGTCTAAAAATCCTGGGTCACAATTTGTCATGCCCCCCCCACACACACACAAATTTGGGGGGGGGGGGGGGAATGTAACTTTTTAACCGTCAAGAAATCAAAAGCATTCTGTGAAGCAAAAACGTTCAGCACACAAAAGTGATATAAATATTTTACGTAAATGCAACCCTTGAACCCCAAAATCGTTTTTAAAGTATATCACCCTTAATTTGCTCGAAAACTCCTTTTTTCAATTGGTTGTTATACTGATTTTCGTGTTCGAAGTGTTCTTGCGAGCATTCTAATAGCCCGAAATGGACATGCTTAGGATTTTTTGAAAGATGGGGATCTATTCTTTCCTTCAATCCTAATCGAAATTGTTTAGCTTAGATAGGGATCGTCCTACGCCCATTTAAAGGTGAAGAGGCGTAGCGGCGAAAGTGTATGATGAATTTCGAATTCAAATTGCTTTTGCGAGCCCTCTAGTAGTCCAAAATGGAAATGCTAAGGACTTTCTAAACGGTTGGGATCTATCCTTTCCACCAATCGTAACCGAAATTGTTTAGCATAGATACAAATACAAATATGACCATTACAATGGCACTTTGAAATTGAAACTAGCCCCTATGCCAATTACAGCTATATCTTAAAATAGGCATAGGACGGTCCCTATCAAACCTAAACAATTTGAGTTAGGATTGATGGAAAGAGTAGATCTCCACCTTTCATAAAATCGTAAGCATATCCATTTCGAGCTATTAGAGGGTTTACAAGAGCACTTCGAATTTGAAAATCACTATACGCTTTCGTCACCACGCCATTACCTCTTCACCTTTAAATGGGCGTAGGACGGTCCCTATCTATAGTAAACAATTTTTTGTTAGGATTGACGTAAAGAATAGATCTCCACCTTTCAGAAAATCCTAAGCATGTTCGCGTTGAGCTATTAGAGGGCTTGCAACAGCACTTGGAACACAAAAATCCCTATAACAACCAATTGAAAAAAAGGAGCCTTCAAGGGCGATATACTTTAAATACAATTTTGGAGTTCAAGGGTCGCTTTTACGTAAAAGACGTACAGTATATCTCTTTTGTGTGATGAACGTTTGTGTTTCACATTATGCTTTTGATTTGTTGACGGTTAAAGAGTTACAGCCAAATACGGTAGAACATTGTGTACTAACTGAAACCAAAGGGGCAAATCGGTCGCCCTGTTTGAAACTTTTTTCAGCCCCCTTCCAATCCACTAAATACGCAATTTGGTCGCCGACGGAGGCCATTTCTTCAAAATTCAACGAAAATATCATAGGGACCTTTCTTGTAGAGATTTTTGTTATCTTTAATTTATTTTTCTATAAAATTTTCGGTAGGAGTGATAGTTCGTGCGATATTTAAGAAAATATACAATTTGATAGCCGGCGGCGGCCATTTTTTCAAAATGGCGGCGAAAGCTCCAGTGGGATTTAGGGGACTTTTAGTATGTTACTCGGGTAGTATTTCTGGACATATCTGCCAAGTTTCATCTTTATGGGAGTTTTTTCCAAACTTTGTCAAAAAATGATCTAATTGCACCGGACTAATGACACTAGAAGCATTCCACCAAATGGCTCAAGTTCAATAAATCAGATTTCGTCCGTCCTTCTACCTCAGTATGAGTTTTATTTAACCTGTCACTTGTCATCAACTGTCAATTAAACGCTCGTGTGGGGTTGAATGCGTGGCAGGCATGCGCGAATTGAACTAAACTGAATGATGTAAAAGCTTCATTTTCGTTTGCAAATGTAGTATACGAAAATAATGTTTTGTAAATTCACACGTTGTTCTCCCCCAACTCCTACTAAACTCCCCATTTTTACGGTTTTTCTCCCTTTTTTCATTTCATCAGTGTCACAAGAGTACTACAAAACCCTTGTTTCATACTTTCGTACTTTGCCATACTCCTTCGTTTTTACCAATTTCCGTGGTTGTAGAATCTAATGACAAGACGCAAAGCATCTTTATCTTGTATTTAGAAACATGCCTTTATTTACTGTTCCAGGCTATCAAAATACTTTGGCTGAAAGGAAATGGTTATTTAGAAATGAATGGACAGACTTTGTACCGAGAAGCCAACTTTGCCTTTTCTTTTGAAACCAAAGACCCAGATGGCCTCCTAATGATGTCTACATTCGCTGGCAAGCCTCAGAAGGGTCGCCGGCAGGTGTGTATTGAATTAATGATTTAGCTATTTAAAATTAGTTAAATGGATCTTATGTGATTGTGTTTCTATTTATTTATTATTATTTTTTCATTTATTTATTCATTTAACTCTGAACACATGACAGGTATAATAAAAGATCAAGAAAGATAAGAAGTATGGTAGGGGGTAAAAAACAATTGTCTACGTCACGTGGCATCCAAGAAAGGCTATTGCCTTTCTTGGATGCCATGCGACGTAGTGGAATAGCTTACTCTGGAGTAGATCCTCCTTTTCTTCTTGGGAGTACAGCCAAACCATGAATTTGGCCATGTACCCTCATTCGCAGAGACTTTGTATCCTGTTTGATCCATGGCTGACACCAGCCTACAGCTGCTAGCAGTCTCTGGCCAACCTCTTATCGCCAATCCTTGGCCCCAACACTCAGGCGCCTCTCTGCACACAGTGATCATTGAATTATTGGAGGACAAAACAACCCTACAAAGTGCTGCTGTATTAACAGCAGAGTAAGATGCAGGGTGAATGTATTGCTGTCCTGTCAAGCTACCTGATCGTGGATGTAACGTGATAGGTTCTGAACCCTCTTCACACCCCCATCCTCAAAAGACCACAAGTCTGTTTTCTTTTCTTCTCCCGATGTCTGCGTTTTCAGTGCTCTATTTACAGCCACAGTTTGTTTCAACGGTGTTCCTATAGGAAAGACATGTGCTACACACATGCACGATCAATCATTGCAGCAGTTATTACTAGAGGGCATTGTTAGGTATTTGTGGCCAGATGAATGTCCAGTCGTACTTAATTTGAAGAAATTCTGCAGAAGTTTGCTCAGTTTGTAATACCATCTCCTGGAGAAAATTTATAACTGTTGGTATCCATACCTTTGTTTGATAATCCCTTTTGTATTTTACTTTTTCTCTTTCCCACTCTTAGGTGTGGAAATATGCCATCTGTCATCATAAGCTCAGTGTAAATAACTTTCGTCATATTACTGTGAAAAGTTCGTGAACTTTGAGTCATAATTCTGAGAATTAAGTAGAAAATTACTGGCTAATCTTTCACAATAAATGCACCTTCAATTTCTTGCGAATTTTCAATGGCAAACTGCCATCTTCGTCAGGAACTTCGACAAAGTTTCGGCCTCTTTACACCTACATCGTCTGCTACGAATTTGTAACTGCCGCTCCTCGCAGCCTCTCATATTTTGTTGCCCCATTCTTGTCCCAACTCCTTTCCTTGTCTCTTCTACATACGGTATATGGCATCGCAGTCTCAACATGAACTGCGATGCCGTATATATCGGAGAGACAAGGAATGGAGTTAGGACAAGAATGGGGCAACACATGGCCAATGTAAGAAACGGGAAGGAAGAAAACGGCATCACAGCTCTGAGCTCACTGCATGGAGTCAAAGCATAGTATTGGATGGGAGAAAGCTGAGACGCTAGTGGCTACAAATTCTAAGAATGACAGGCATCTGAGATGCTTAGAATCAATAGCCATTCGATTGCACGAAATTAGAGATGCATCATTGATGTACATTCAAGGGCCTGCATTTTCCCGGGTTGAAAACATCATTGGGAGGGACCTGAAACAACAGCTTGGCCGACAGTGGAAGCTCGATGAGCTAATGAGCGCGCTGCACACGAAATAACAGAGGGTGCGAGGAGCTGCAGTTACAAATTCGTAGCAGACGATGTTGGCGGTTACACATTCGTAGCAAACGATGTAGGTGTAAAGAGGCTGAAACTCTGTCGAAGTGCCTGACGACGATGGCATTTGCCATTGAAAATTAGCAAGACATTGAACGTGTCTTCATTGTGAAAGATAAGCGGTAATTTTCTACATAATTCTTGGAACTGTGACTCAAATTCGTCATCAACCTTATCAACTTTTCGTTTGTTCTGCTCGGCTCACAGCAGATTAATCGTTGCTCTCGTTCGAGAGAATAAAGTTTGAGCGAGCGCAATGATCAGTTTGATGTGAGCCGAGTAGAAATAACGAAAAGTTGATAAGGCTGATGACTACAGACGGCGTAATTCCACACCTAACATCAAGTGGAATATTGTCTGTCTAAAATTCCAACAACGCAACTGTTATAAATATTTTTGAAGTATAATTTCCTCAAATTTAAACCATGAATTTAGTGCTTCAAAGTAGTAAACCATACAGCACATTATTCCCAGGTGCATCAGGTACTCCTGTAAGCCCAAACAAGATCAACACCAACCAAGGGCGTAATGTTGCAGCTTTCTGCAGGTAACCCGAAGGTCGTACCCACAGATTTGGTTGAACTCAAATGTAAGACTCATTTCACGAAGCAGACATACCAGATTGTTCAGTAGAGTCTGCAGGACAAGCCAATTCAACACTAGGAATGAAATATCGTCTGCGAATGCAGTGATATTACGTAGTCACAAGCCATTTATGAGACAGCCAAGATGACGACAATGCACAGCATTGTTTGTGAAGAGAGAGAACAGAACAGGCGAGCCTGGCTACCTTATCGCACGCTGCAAGTGGCCTGGAAAGGTCATGAATTCCCCTGCTTTATTTATTTATTTGAAATAACTGCAACGCCTCAAGGAGCAATTAAGCAATATGAAAAAGAAAAAAAAAACAATGAGAAATGAAGCCCAAACGCGCCACAGACGCAAGGTCAATTAAACAGTATGACTGCAAATCATAGGCTACAAAGTAGCTTTGAGGCTTCTGACGAAAGCAAGCTTAGTCAGTTTGTACAAGCTCCGGGGGCAAATTATCTCACAATGGTGCGTGAAAAAAGGAGCCTGCAAGTACGTTATTGCTACGCTGCAATCTTTTCACCTTTCTGGCGATGTCATGATGACCCACAAAGTCAGGGGCACCATAGGAGTCAATACAATCCACAATGCTGCCGTCATTTAGAACACGAAACAGTTGCAACCTATGGAATCTCTCCTGTAGTTGCCAGTGACCATTCTCGCAGACCTCCGCATCACTCTCTCCAGACAATCCAAAAGATGCTTTATGTAGGAATCCCACACAGCACTACAGTATTCTAACATTGGACGTGCTATGGTATTGAACGCAATCTTTCTTTTAGACTAGCTTGTTCAAGAAACCTGTGGAAAAACTTAATTTCGCCATTGACAAATACAAATACAAATACCCTGGACTTGGTCTGACTATGACAACTTTTTGTCGAGCGTCACCCCAAGACAGGACATATTAGTGATAATTTGCAATAAGTGGCCCTTTATAGAATATCCAGTATTAGTGGCATTTCTTCTGTGTGAGATGGGTAGCACCTTGGTCTTAGTTTTGTTCAGTTTCATTCGCTAGGTGTCGCACCAATTGCTAACCTTGTACAAATCGGTCTAAAGAATTTGTCATTTTCTTCACTAATGACTCAGTATGTGTAAGTATCGTTGGCGAAGAGTTTGTGAGAGGAACACACAACCTACATTAGATCATTGATGTAAAGGAGGAACAAGATTGGCCCGCTCTCGGAGCCCTGGGTACACCAGATGTTATGGGCACCCTGTCAGATTGGCTGCCCTCCACCATCACATACTGACTTCTGTTCTTTAGGAAGCAGCTGAACCAGTCAATCACCTTCTGTCATTCGCCATATGCCTCCATCTTCTTTAACAACAGTTCATGTGGCCACCAGGCCTGGACATGTGTATATCATTTAGTATTGCACTGATGTTGCGTGTGATGTCCCGTTGCTGAGTTCAACATAAGGAACCTTGTCGAAAGTTTGTTTACATCGACGAAGCAGGCATAGACCTTTGATCCAACCTTCCTGTAATGGAAAACCACTTCCTTTAATGTGTGAACTGCCATGACCATTGGGTGACCTGTTTTTAAACTGAACTGAGCAGCATTCGTTGACACCTGTTGCTCCAGGCAGGCAAGAATCAGCATGTCAAGCAGTTTAGCCAGTGGGCTCATAAGAGCAATTACACAATAATTATCACTGTTGGCATGGTCTGCGGTAGGCTTTTGAGAATTGGGACAATTGAAGTGTTGGCGAGGGTTTTTGGACATTACCCATGTGAGATGACCACAGAAAACAACTTAGGGCATCTATTGCGTGCTGTCCAGCCACTGTGCTGAATGTGTTTATTGGTTAAGCTGCCTGGCCCAGGACCTCAATATTTTTTTATCCTTCTCTCTTTGTCATTCTTTTTTTGTCCTTGCTAAATATTTTTCACCCAACGTGGCAGAGCCAGGGTATTGTATTTTGTACACTTACTTAGGCGGCTAATAAATCGGATGAAATTGCAACAAACCTTTTTTTTTTCAGTATGTTGACTTTTATTCAGTGTCATTAGTCAACGGGAATATTCATTGCTGGATCAATGCTGGAGATGGTACACTGAAAATAGTTGCTCCTAATGCTACTTACAACGATGGAAAATTTCACACAATATCAGTGCTAAAAAGTTTACGAAAGTAAGTGTTAGTTTTGTCATGAATACGTGTGTTATAGCTGGCATTAATCATGAGAAGTTGAAAGGTCTAGTCCAATCAAGACTGCCAACTCAGTCGCGATTGGACTAGAGCTGGGCAGTACTGGATTTCGGTATAGTATCGATATTTGCATTTTATATTCGTCCAAATTTTGTTTCGGTTTCACTTTAAAAGGGGTCTTTTGCTTGCATAAACTGAGGAATAAATTCGGTTACAATTAAGTATGGGACTCGGGTCAGTTCTCGGATTCGAACCGGCATTCTCTTGTCGCGCTGGGACTTAGTTTTTAGCTGTTATACGTTGAAGGCATACGTTCGTATCTAGGCGGCTACGGGTTAAGATTTTCTGCTCTGGCCAGTACAAACTGTGTTTGATAATGCACTAAGGTATTTTGTATATGCAACAGGACAATACTGGATTAAGGTTCAAAATGTGTGAATTTTTCCCCTTTTTCCTTGGTATTTCACTATTTTATTTTATCCTTTATGAGATTAAGTTTTTACTAGTGTACTAACCTAAAATACTTACCTTTTATTTTAGCTTAAATATGTTGGGTTAAATGTATGTCTTAATCCCAAAATGAATACATTTCGCCAGCTCACCACCAGGGCTACAGTGCAGTCTGAGCCATTTTACCTCACTCTTTCGTTGGACACAATACGAGAAAACTGACTTTTGTTTTTGCTTGTAATAGGCCCTCTAATATCCGCGTCAAGTACACTTTGCAGTAGGCGCCCCAGACCATTCGGCATTCTCTTTGCCACCGGTACGACCCCTGTGATTTTCGGTAAAATCCTTGTGAAGTTTTTGTAACCCACACCAATTAGTAAATCAAGGCTTTGAAACAACGGGGAATTAGTCGGAAAAAACGGAGCAATGGCGACTGGTGCACATTGGATCTGTGAAGTTATACGTAAAGCTTACGATACCCATTTGGACATTAGAGCTGAACCATCATCCATAAGGGCGCACAAACAATTGCTTCATCATGGGCCTCGGGGCAGCTGTCTTCCTACAGGAAATCATAACAGTCTGTTCCTGGAAAAACAAGACTACCTTTATCTACCACTACCTCAGGACATAAGTGGTGCTAATAAGAGTAAAGAAAAGTATTGGTATCGAATAAAGTATTATTATGGAAAAAAGTGTCATTGTTGAGAAAGTATCAGTATCAAATGCCAATACTAGGAATAATAAACTATCGGCGTCGAGTTGAAAAACCTGGTATCGCACACTCTTGGCAGGGGGACAGACGATGAAAAAAGATGTAAGGTTAGTATGTAAAAACGCACACATCTCACTGGAATAAATTCAAGGTCAAACCGATTAAAAAATACAATGCTCACCCACCTGTTAAACGTTGTCATTACGTCAATATTTTCCATCTCATCCGAGTTGCATCTTCAGGAGATTAAAACATGATGATGATCTCGTGAAAGGTGAAGAGAAGAGTCCATCTTAACCTTTCAGTTGCTCATCATCATGGTTTAATCTCCTGAAGATGCAACTCGAACGAATTGTGAAATTTTGAGGTAATGACAACCTTTAACAGGTGGGTGAGCATTATATATATATATATTTTAATCTGTTTTACTACGGTTAGTATCCAGTAGTATCATGAACTCAAGGTTTTGCAGAGCTACCTTGTTGCAACACCCAGGATCACTCCATGTTTAAATACGCAGCTTGGGTCAGTGAAGGCTGGTTGCTGCCACCATCTAACACACCGGTAAGCTCTGTTAAAAAATAGTCTACTTATTAAAGGGCTATACCTCCCGGTGCCATTTTTTCCGATCCTCCACATCAAGTACGGCCCCAAAGGTCTATTTCCTTACCGTTAGTCAATCCATTGGTAAAAATCCGTTTTAAAATGTGGCGTCTAGGAGATTTTCTGTTGAATATGGGGGACTTTTATTTACGTTCGTCCCGAACGAATATGATGCTTTGCGCGCTTACAATAACCATGACATCTGTTATCTGTGTGTGCATGTACTAATTTTCTAATAATTACTATGAGATCAAAAATCTAAAAGACTAATGCGATAAAAATTAAAATTAATTATTCCAATAGATCGCCAAAGCAAAATTATAAGACACTAGCCAAGAAAATTATAAATTGTGATGTTAGAATACGAATCATTCCGGTTTGTGACGACATAATCTTTAACTTGATGCTGTGTTCTGTACTATTCACATAGCCAACCGAGGCAGCAACTACGTTCATCGCTGCTAGGAACGCAGCTACTACCCCAGCCGACCTTGACAGTGGTAAATATGTGGATTACGATCTGTGCGTGGCTGTTATAAGGCAGGCAGAATGTTATAAGGCAGGACGGGTGTCCCTTTAAGTTGAGGAACTTGAATCATAGATGAAGAACATTCTTGCGTTTATGTAGCGATTGGAGATTGAGCTTGTATAGTTTCACAAATGGTTGCAGTTCTCTATTAAAAGCAGCATAAACTTGGATCGTGAAGATTCAAATACATCAGGTTTGCACTCAAGAGTAAAAGAACCTTATCCAAACTTTTCACCAAAGTTCATTTTAATAGAAATAATTAAAAACTAAAAAATCAAATCAATACAGATTTCCAGCATTGTCCGACATCGAATTTATCAAGATTTCAAACCTTACAATACCATCTTCCTCTGACATACGGAGGGGTTCATGGATGTCTAATAACCCCAAAAGATGTTGAATAACCTCGCACATTTTATAGAAGAAAAAAATCCCATCAATCGGCACTGCATACCTAACAAATCGCTGAATACATTAGCCACGCTAGTCGGCTCACTAACAGCGGAGCAAGCACAACTATGTGCCCCTGCAGACACACTTCGGCCATATAGAGAGGTGGGACGTCAATTTTCGCTTGAGCTTGCCTTAAGTACTTCGCAAACATACCGGCCGACTCTTTGCGCGGAACGCATGCCTCTACTCAACACTGTAATACAATGTGATTGCGAGAGCAACCGAGGCAATATGTGGCTACTTCCGTTTCTCGTTCTGATCTGAATGCTTGGCCCGGAGTCAATAACTGCCAACCATCAAGTTCAATATTTAAACAAGCTGAACAAGGCCTATTCTATCGTCTTATTAGACTTAAAAACTTGATAAAAACTTTCATTTATTGATTCCAACAATATCTACGAATAGGTGGCTTCAATAAAATACAAATAAATGTGAATACACGCAACAACGTTAAAGTATCCTGGCTGCTCCCACTCGAAATATCATTTGTCTTCAGCCAACATTCACCTGACAATTTAAAGCCACATTAGTCCAGGCAAACGCAAAAGCTGGAAAAAAAATTCTCAGCAAACCACATTACTCGCCAAAAAAATGAGCCGCGCGAATTCATGACATGTTTCGGATACAAAAAATTGCAACAAGCCACAAGTACATTAAATCGCAACTCACACGTAATGCAAATAAATAACTACCAACAATAAAAAACTTAAAAGTCATCTAGTCGAAACTGAGTTATATTAGGAAAATTTAAAAGCAAAACAAAGCTAATATTTTACCGAAATTCCACAGACCAAAAATCTCAACCAGAGTACAACCAGGCACAAATCCCCCCATTCTGCAGTAACCCAAAAGTGGCATTACAGATACTACATTTACAACTTGGCCAGGCAAGGATGAAATGAATGAATGAGTCATCTGTCTGAAACGGCAAAAGGCTACAAGGCAGCAAGCTAGCACCTCACCTTATCAACTCTGCAGGAAGAGGAAGATGGGTACTTCAAAAGTTTGATAATGGTGGAGGGAGGGGGAATGAGAGGAGAAGGAAGAGCAAGTCAAAGCAAGTTAGTGCATTTCACGTCACATACTGTGTAACCTGTAATGCTGTCAGAACTTTAAACGGCGCACCAAGTATTGAAGAATGAGTGAAAATATTCATTATAAATAGAAAAACAGGAAGACTGAACTGTCCTTGGGACAAAGTGCAGTAGGAACATGTTCACCCGATATGCTTTATTTATGTATACTACTAAGAAAGGTGGAGAAAAGAGGATTTCATTTATAACTATTGTATGACCCTGGTATAACCACACCCATTGTTTCCTTAAATTTACCAATTTATGTTCCTCTTTTCAAATGCATCATGCAGACATTTTACAAAATGTAATAACCGTGAAAGTTATTTATATTAAAGGAAAGTTTATTTATTTTTTCTAATTTGCTTACTTATGAAGGATTCGGATGCACATGTATGTGTACAGGTTAGTAAAATTCCTGTCGTAAAATGCCGAACTGGCACCTCGCTGTTGTTTAAACAATAAGTGGTTACCTTAAATGAATTCAGTTTGAAATTATTTCTGAACTTTATATGAGTCATAATTCCGGGAATTATGTTGAAAGTTTCCGCTCATTTTCACGAAGAAGACTCGCTCTAAGTCTTGCTAAGTCCGGAATAATGACTCGTATAATGACGAGAATTTTCACAGTAACACAACGGACAATTTTGTATGAACTTAATGTTGAATTAAATTATTTTTCGTAACTTTTTTTAATGCTGTCGTTTACTTACATCACACATTTTTTCCTTGACCCATGTTTAGAGTAGAACTGCGTGTTGACGACCAGTCCATTCACACAAATAAAATACAGCCAGGACAAGGTGCCCCTACAGTTGAATCTCCGGATGTTGGAGGTCTTTATTTTGGTGGTGTTCCCGAAGACATCGAAAGCCTGGTTATGGAATCGGCTGCATCTTGGCAGTCTATAAAGGGTCACATAAAGGATGTTGTCTTCAACAATATGTAAGTAATAAATAGATTTTTTCATTTTTTAGTACTGTCTGACACTTCACCCGCTTGTTAAAAGTCCAAAACAGGCTATAAGCTGGACGTCATTGGGTTGCCAAATTCTTGCGTGCTACCAATGGCTCACTATTTTTTTTAGCTAAGCATGAAGGAAGCATTCGTTAGGTATCGAGTAGTGCTGTGTCACTCATGAACAAGCTGCAAAACACTTCACTGCTATAAAGTGTTTGTCGTGCAGATGAGCCACAAATCGAAGTAGCTAGGGGGAACCATTTCAAATACAAAAGCAAAGATAGAAAATGAAAGCAAAAATCATGAAAAGTGAAACACATTTACCTCACTGAAATTTTGCGTGTAGAAATATCATTGCAAAAAAGACGAAATATCACTGTAAAGTTTCGATGCTTGATTTTAACTTTTTCCACAGTACAGTAAAAATTCATGATAGTTTCAATCCAGCTTTCACAAACTCGTGCAATGGGTCCATGAGATGAATCTTGATAATTGGACTGGATATGAATGAAGCCACATGTGGTGTCCTTAGCTTTGACCACCCCACCATCTTTACACCAGTATATCCTGCAAGACAGTGGACGGACCCTTTATTAAGTTTGTGGGCTTCCAGAAAGATATCAGTTTGCTTATCGACCAAAGACATTCCCTTTACCAAAATAATGATCTCATCACCAGGTGAAGCTATTATATGTTTGCCATCATCAAGAATTCCATTTTCATAAAGAGTTTGTTTTCCGTCTGAAATGAACATACTTCTTCCTGCTTTACCGTTCCCTTGTCCGAGCATCCTTAGACACGCAGAGCATCCTTAGGCACGCAGATATTGGCATATCAGATACGAATCGGACCACGACAAACTGGGAAGACTTTAAAGAATATCCACCAAACAAGTATATTCCATCCCGTCACCTTTCTTGTACCAAACGCCTGGAAAAATCAGGTTTCCTACCATAAAATGTCATACAATCCGAGGTGACCACATACAACCCCCTCCACACGTACAACTGGCAACCACCTCCACTCTCCTCCAAACGTGAACAAATCCCTTTTTGTCCAGAACAACAACTCCAAACCAGAAATATGGGCTAAAAATCTTTCACACTGCTGCACCTCCAAATACCATGGGCTCAGAAGTTGGTGCAGAATTTGCCTTCCCTTGTACCTGGCATGGATCTCCCAAGGGACATAGTCAACGTGCCTAACATCAACATCTTTGAAACCAAACTCTACTCCTTTTTTTTTACCAGAGATCACTCCACAGTTTCATTATAAAAACGGGTGATGTGGTTCTCCTTCCTCCTAGCATCAGAAATTCTTGCTAGTGTTTCATCAGTCTCAATGAACGGGTTAAAGAATGCAGAGACAATAATTTAAAAGCCACGTCCTTGGCAATGAACCGCAATTCCAAATATGACTAGCCACCGAGTTCACACATACACAAACTCAAGGTCACAACACTACCAAACCCCAAACTTCCTCAATTTACAGATATGTCACTCAGATGTAAAACAATGGAGCAAATAAAGCGAGGCATTTCAATTCAAGTATAATAAAGTATGTTGTTTGCTACCTTGGGCACCCTTAGCTTTGGGGAAGTTCGCAGGTGGAGGATCTACGTTTTTCTGATCACACTGTACTCTTCGAACAATCCTATTGTGAGAGCAGTTATCAACTCAAGTTAGGGAATCCCTGTCCTCTATTTGAGTATTTCTTCAGTGGAAGCCATAGAAGTGTTTTCCTGTTTTGGTCTATTCGTTTGATTTAGGGATTGACCGAGTCCGGATATATCCAGATCTGGCACCGGATAATGCGGTATCCGGCGAGATCCGGATTCGGCAATTATATTGAGCCGGATACCGTTTGCAACACAACCAAAAGATTGTCGCCGTAAACATGTTGCTTGCCTTGATAAAATAAATCGTAGTAAAATAACTAAGCGATCTACGGGTATAAAAAATCGCAGACGTAATAATTACAATGTAAATTATTGCACAAAAATATACTTGGGACTATCGTATTAGGTTTTCATAACTTAAAAAAAAAAGTTCCAAGTTTGACTACGTAAACCGCTTCACCTTCCGTTGCAGTACATGGGAGACCTTGAAATGATAACGTCCTCTGTTTATTAAAGTTTTTTAATACCGTAGAAGTAGTTTAAAGTTGTTTATTTCCTAATTTATATTCACTATCGTTGAAAGCAACCCGTTTACGGCCGCCATCGTGCTCCTACTCCCAGCCGGCTGTCCGCCAAGAGACGCGTACCTGCTAGGTCCAATGACTGTGACCTTGACTCGCTTCGCGTGACGTCACTTGTGACTGGCCCCCGCCACGATGACTGATCACGTGCTATACACGTGCCAATAGAGGAATCCAGTTTTCCAACGCAACCAAGATAGCGGTCGTTCGTTGCCTTGTTGTGTTACGACAGCTTGAACCAGGGGCTAGTTTTAGCAAACAAAAGCAATTTCACGTCAATTTTGACGACACGGCCAACAAAAACATCAGTTAAGGTAATTAAAAGATGATATTAAATTAAATAAATCCAAAATACGCATGCCAAAGTACCTAATTCAATCGGAATTACACCTCTGTTGTATCCAATAGCTGTTTTTCTTTCCAAGTGGGACTTTGAATCCAGGGTGCGTCGGGAGTTTTAGAAACTATTTTGAAGTGACGATAAATCGTGGTTTGGATGCCAAGGGGTTAACTTTGAAAAGTAAGACGGTTTAATGACGGTGTCAAAAACTAGCCAGAAATAACAGCATGATAAACCGAAGATGACTTCCATGTTGCAAGAGTCGAGACAGTTTGGTTCATAAAATGAAAAAAAAAATGCAGCTTTTTTTTATGTTGGTTTCGTTCCTTTTCTTTTGCTTTCGGTCTTTGTTATACTGTGCAATACAAAACGGAACGAAAGCAATTTAAAAGGCAATGAAAGCAAAAAAAAAGGAACGAAACCAACGTAAAAAAGCTGTAAATAAAAGACCTGTTGTGATTTTGATTTTTTTTTAATGCAACCAAAATTCAATAATTTTAATCTAAAATAAATGCATAGAATACATACTGGTTTCACAAATATTGCAAAATTTTGCAAATGAAGCAGTAGGCTAATGAATGAGAAATCCCTCAACTAGATAAATGTTTTTTGAATGATTAACCTAATGAGTGCTTTGTTTTGACTGTTTCAAAAAAAAAATTTGCAGAGTTTGGCAACATTGCAAAAACAGTTCAGTAGCCTACATGCAATTATACTATACTGGTACTCTTAATAGCGTAAGACTTCTAAGTTTCTTACTATCTGTAAAATACTAAACCTCTAGTGTGTGCTAAAATCGTTTTCGATTTGCTTTTCTACCAGAAATTGTGTAAACCCCTAACGTTTAAAACCTTTCCTACACCTGCAATGCAATGAGGTTAGCCTGCTTGTCACTAGGATCGCAACAATCGTTGCCTATAACAATGCAGCACCAGCCTGTAGTCCTCACTTTTCGTTTTCGGGTACAGACAGGAAGGTTGTGTCTGTCTGTGCTATGTTTTTCGTTACAAACTGGCGATTCGCCTCTTTGTTCCCGAAGTTTGGTGTTAAAATGGACGCTGGAAATTAAAGATTGTGGACTCTGGTGAATTTCCAGAGTGTACCTGCCTGAAGACCCCGAGAGATATTCATCCTGCCTGTAGGAATTGCAGGTTGTGTGCGTGGTTGTGGAATCGCGTTGTGGCTTGTGCAAACTTTTGGATCTGGATTTAGTAAAGAAGATTTTGCACACTTGGCATAAATCAGACCAGCGCCAGCTTCAGTTGGCTAAACGGGCAGCCTTCGGTCCTTCCAGGCCGTTAAAAAAAAAAAAAGACCCCCTCCTTGAGTCGAGGTTGGAGAAAATGAGTACTGATTTAGGAATGCCCATTGTTTTTCTGTCTGACGAAATAATTGCGGCTCACTCCGGTGTTGCACAAGATGGAACAGAAGTTAGGCCTAATGAACCGGTTGTTGGGAGTGTTTTCTCGTCGCCGACGGTTTCTTCTATTCTGGGCAAATCCCCACTGTCGGCAGGGAACTTGGAAAGGATTGTGAATGCTGTTCATGATGCTGGTAAGGTGGATTTTAATATCAAGAGGGTTTTGCAAAACTTCAGGCGCAGATGACGGAGTTCTTCGCAGTGGAAGCAGCGGCTCACCCATCGCCGATCGCTCATTGTTCTGCGCCGGGGGTGGTGCCTTCTACCGGCACAGGAAGGAACTTTTCAAAGGATGCAGGAGAAAGCCATTCAGGTGGGACGGAGTTGGCTTGCATGGCTTGGAAGTAAATGAGTCTGTTGGCACAGGGTTTGTGGCTACACAGCAGCCGGTCGAAAGACTGAGGTTGTCTGTGAGGGGTGAAGTTGCAAGTGAAAATGCAGTGTTGAAATGCAACCCGGAACTGAATGGAAACCCTAAAATATCTCGAAGTTTAGAAACTAAAAACGAGATTTAGCCACTGGTGGAATTTCCCAGGTTAAGAGGAAAAACCCTCGTTCGGGGCAGCTTGGTGATCGCGATAGAGCCCCGAATGGTGGCAAGGCAGTTCCTCAACGTCAGCAGGTGGCTGGCGATTCGCCAAAACTGCGGCAAGCTGAACACGAGCAAAGCAATGAGAAGAAGGTGCTGTAACGCTGCTCGTTACAGCGCGTCCGATGCGCAGTCCAAATCAAGCGTAGAGATCAGAGGTGTAGATCGTCACCAGTAGAGCGCGCGTAGTCGTTGTAGTTGCGAAATTAAAACTGGAAACGTAAAGTTGAACCCTGGAAAAAATAATGTTGAAGCAAGTCAAGGGAGTGTAAGAGAACATTCTGTATTTTTTGTACGTTTCATCGGATATGTATCTAAGTGCACCGTTAGCTTTTGCGCCAAGATTTTTAACCGCCAAACCAGACATTGTAAGTGATAAGCCTTGAGTTGCGATCAGCTTCATTAACGGAAGTATATAGCCGCATAAATTTGCATTATTCCTTTGGAATTCATTCATTTGATTGGTAAGACCATGACTGCGCCATATTCGCACGAAAAGTTGTATTAATTCTGTGGCGATTGCCACGATCAAGTACGAATCGGAGTGACGGTAATGGTAATGGCAGTGTTAATGCTAACGATGATCCATTAGTAGCGTCAGGCGACACAGGCATGGCAACGCCAGCCGTAAGTTTTGTTCTCATGCCGACAGATGATGCCACAATAACTACGCCCGTAAGTGAGATTTTTCAGTATGTGATGCGATACCGATGTTGAGCGAAAGTCGGTTCTTCACCAACAAATCGAAGATTTGAAAATTGAACTGTGAAATAATTTTGGCGAACTGACTGAAGATTTATGAGGCATTAATGCACAACTTCATTTGTACAACTCTTTCATTGTTGGACCATTGTTGCAGCAGTGGATGTATATCATGAAGACACACTGCTGCAACAATGCTACAATAATGAAACCGTTGTCTTACCACTAGTAAGAACCACGGCTAGGAGTGGGTTTCTTACTAACGTAAGAAAAAAAACGAAGGTCTTTCGATCTTTCTTAAGTAGTGAAAATACAATCGCTGTTCATGTTTACGTATCCAAATAGTTTCTAAAGTAGTATTTCACACTTTAAATTAATAACTATTATTTTTTTTAAATAAGAAAAAATAATTCTAGGCATAGAAAGTGCAGGCGTGGGGTTCTTACTTACGTAAGTAAGAAAACGAAGGCCTTTGGTTCTTACTTATGTAAGTAACTCTACTACCGCTAGCAATGTTTACATCAGGGGTCGGACGAATAGGGAAAAAGCATATTCGAATATTCGCAAAAAATGTTCGAATATTCGAATATTCCTTCAAATTTTTGTTGTCATATTTAGGCCGAATTTCCCCGCAACCCCCTCCCCCAAAAATACGGTTTCATTAAATACCTAAGTTTTATTTAGTCTGTTGGCAATGCAAGGCATACGAAATATAACCACAAGTTTAAGTTAACCTACTAGACAAGGCAACTTGGAATACACAGCAGAAAAAATGCTAAATTGCCAACTGCAGTACTATACGGAATTAACGTAATCAACCAAGGTGTCTTTCCTTTTACGTATGATATTGAAGTTGATGTCAGATATCAACTGGCAACCATAGCCCTGATCGACGTCCCCATTCTTTAGTTCTTAAATGTTTTAGAAAGAACTGCTGTGCGCATATGTAATCATTCCCCCCCCCCCCCCCCAGTTTCGAGCAACCAATCCAAAATGCATGGATCATTCCCACCACAAATTGGTTGAGAAGGAAAGGGGAACAGAAAAAATACATAGTGCGGACTGACTAGGACTCGAGAAGCCCACAGAACAACTTAATAACTAACTAAAAAAAAAAAAAAAACAACAAAAACGTAATACGACATTGAATTTTTTTGCGAATATTTGAATGGAAAATATCCTATTCGAATATGCTCATAACGAACGAATATTCTAATACATATCATTGTTTCCAAAATAATACATTTATTGAAACTGAAGAAAGACCCGAAGAAAAGAGTTAAAATGTATTAAAATAAACAAATAAAGGCATTTATTGCAGTTATTGAGTTTTAAAAACGGAGTGGAGCAAAGAACATTCCCGCCAACAATGGCTTGTTATGCTATCACAATAATGGCTCGGTTACTAACAATGCAAATCGTTGATATACAAATATGTTCGATGATGGTTCGGCAACAATGCGCTAACACTGTCGCTTTATTGCAACAATGGCTCGTTCACTTATGATTCAATTCGTCGTTGTACAAATATGTTAGACGATGGCATTTGTCAACAATGCGGTAAGACTTTCGCTTTATTGTAAACAGCGAAAGTCTTACCTTATTGTTGCCGAACGCCATCGTCTAACTGATACTAGGAAAATAATGAATTTCGAATCCAACTGCAGCAGATTATTCAGTTAAATGCAAGGAAAACCACTAATGTTGTAATGCATAGTCAAGCAAATGGAATCACAAGTAGAAGTGGGAGTAGCTCATAAGTAAATGCTCAAAATAAAAATAACGAGGACCACACTAATGCTCTCACCATGCAGGCTAATTCAGGCAATTCAGTGAAGGATGATGCAAATTTAATAACATACAGTGAAAATTCAGTGCAAACACCAAATACAGTACTGCACATGTTCCGGGAGGTCAAAATGATCTTAACAACCAACTTATTCCACAAGGCAATGCGAGAAATTTGATTGCAGGCATTTTGTATGTCAGTAGTAGCCTACTAATACCAAACGTTTGCCTACCTGCACGTATGCAACCACAAGTCAGGACTGCCAGTCACACTGTAACTCCTGCAATCCAGTGCAATCCAGATAGAGACAGGAATAAGCGTCCAAACGCTTGCCGTAATTCAACCGATGGCAGTAATTCAGGTGCTGATAATCAAATTTTAGGAGGAAAAAAAATTAGCACAAATCAGCCAATGAGCTACGTCGATTCTGCTACAATGCAACAGGAAAGTGGAAACGTAGGAGCATAAATTTCCAATTCTTGAGTGCCAATGCCTAGCACAATTGGCCTAGGCTGAGAAAAAGCACACAGAAGAAAAATTTTTTGAAAACAAAATTCTTCCGTAATGTTTTATTCTATTAAGGAAGAAAGGAGCTTCTTTTTTTTTTAACCTTTTGTAATGTTATTGCAACATTTTGGTTCTCGTGTAACTGACAGTACCAAAAAAAAGCCGGTTACTCGGTTTCTTGAAGAACCGGCAATTGCCATCACTGTTCCCCAACAGTTGCGAGAAGCATCGCTATGTGAACTGCAGGCAAGGAATAAAAGAAACGTTATGGCAATTAAAAAAAATTCTGATCTGAATAGAAAATATTAAGGCTGTACCAAACATGAATTTTTTAACTGAACCAAACCGAACAAACCTTAAATGAGCCGAACACCAAACACCTCCGAACCCACCCTGTAAAATAAGATTTAAAACAACTTATTTCACAAGATTAATATTTACCATAGTACACGTTTCTTACCAAACAGACTTGTAAGTGAACTGATGTCGAAACTAAATTGGAGCCTAAAGAAAATCTCCTGTATTTTTACATTTTCCCTCATAACTTTTGGACGGTAGGAGCTAGGTACTTGTGGTTTGGACAATCAAACAGCTGGCGAAAAAACCTTCGAAATGGTGTATTCAAACATTGAAATCTGTCAACTAAAAGTGGAATGTGTTTAGTTCAGTATTTTTCTGTTGAAATGCTGTACACCGAACCGAACACCCTCAGTTCGGCAATGTTTGGTTCGGTACAGCCTTACAATGTAAATGTGCATAGGATGACAAGATTTATTTGTAAGATTTTCCTCACCTGTTTATTTTGGAAAGTTGCATTTGAGTAATCCCTTACCAGCTTGCGGAATCGAGTGTGGAGGGTGGATGATTGGGTCCCCTTTGCATTGTAGGCTCTGTATTATGGTAGTTCTACCAATCCTCCTTCCTCATTTACCCTTCACCATCAATTTTTACTATAACCCAGAAGAAAGTGCAAACAAGCATTGAAAATTCAAATGATATCACCATGGAAAAAATACTTTAGTTCTGGACATTTTTTTTAATAATCCAAACAGTCACCCGGTGACATAGCTTTTATTCTATTGTTTTTAGTTGTATCTTTGTTTTCTTTCTGTTCAGATTGTGGTAGTAAATTTCTAAACTATTTCAAATGGCAACTTAACTTGTGCTTGTTGTTGTTGGATAACTTGTTTGCAAGAAAACTCAAGTTTCTCTTAAGTAACTTTTGTGGGTCACTTTTTTATTTCGCACAAAAAGAGTCACCTGCAAGAGTCTGGGAACCCACAGTTGTTTTTTTTTGTTTTTTTGCAGCCTAATTTGTGCTTTTTCTTACTGACTGGGTGAAAAAAAAAGCATTAGGGAAATTTTCTTTTTTACATCATTCTTAAGGACAAAGCAGAACACACTAATTAAACCGAACAATCTCGTTGACAATCTTGTTGACAGATGACTGCCTTGCAATTAAGTATTGAGGTTTTGTGAGGATGAGTTCCACCATCTGCACATCCATTCCTTCCCTGCAGCCCTGAAAAATTGCCTTCAAAGCTCCGAAGAGAACACGTCAGCTCAGTCACACCGAATGGTTGATGGGTTATGATGGAAAAATTGGAGCTAAAAGGGTCATCTCATTCGTCATTTTGCCTCCACACGCACCCCCAACACCACAAGGAAGGGAAAACTGGCAGGTTTTTTCATGACTAAGCAGTGCCACTGTAAAACAGCTTTTGTAAATAGCTGATTGTAAACTACGAAAGTGAATACGGAAAAGTTTTAATGTGCCACATGTTTGGAAAGAAATGTACAGTGCAGCTAAACTTCATCGAAATTCATGTGCAAGCTTACTAAATTGTTTTAGAAAGATGTACTAACTTCCTTCGTTCCAAGGAATTAATCAATTTGTAGTAGGGGTGTCGTACATTTTTTTTTTGTTTACTTTCAGATTGTTACCATTTAATGAGCCAGTAAGGTTCATTGACGTGGGCATTGGACGCTTCAAGCCTGAAGTCATTCCCAAGGGGCCCTTCACACCTTCTTCAAGAATGCCGGTACATATGTTATTGACTAACAGAATGTTAATGAGCGACATCAGATTTTCGTTAACGGTATGTTTAATGCATGCCTTTTAAACGAAATGCTCTATCTGTGCATTAATTATAGTGAGTGCACAGTAAGACCTACCACATATTTTTTGAATGAATAAGCAACTAAAGTGGAGGTTTTGATGTTTATGTAACGTCCAAATTTCTGGCTCAATACTTTTTAGAAACTTGTTTAACAAACCGCCTATAACCATAATTTAGCAAACCAAAGCTGTGATAAACATTCTAAACTACAACATGGTGATTTTATGTAACCATTCTTTCTCGTCACCTGATCAGGCATGAAAGTCACTCTTGGTTGAAAACGAGGAAGTAGGAGGAAAGTCATCAAATTTCTACAGTTTTAGGGTCTTTAATACATTTTTAGGAGGTTTGCAAAGCTAAAACAGTGCTGCTAACGATGTTGTCATGCAGGTGAAGGCGTTGGATCGGATGGCTAGCTATTACCATATACCAGTTAGTGTTGTGTACAAACTCTCTGTCTCGACTACGCCTTGTGTTTTTGCCGCTGACAAGCAAAAAACTGCATCAGGGTTTAATATTTGCTGGGACAAAGTTACGGACTTGCATCGTGTTAGGTTTGCAGATGCTCTGGCAAGCTCGCTGCACGTGGAGGAATTTAGCACCTGTTCCTGTAAACTTGGATGCTCCTCCTATGGAGAGAGTGCATATAAGGCCATGAAGCTAATTACTTCTATTTCTCGTGAGTACCTGCCTTACGCTGATAAACAGTTTGTTTTGAAATCTCGAATCATCCCTGGTTGGAATGATGAAGTTCAGCCTTTCTGCCAGGCTTCTATGGAAGCCTTTAATGCTTGGAAGGTTGCAGGAAATCGTACTACAGGACCAGAGAAGGAAACAATGTGACAGAAACGGTATCTGTTTAGGAAGGCGCTACGACGCTGTATAGCTAGGGAGACTAGCATTAAGACTGAAAAAATGAACCAAAGTTGTAAATCATCTAAAGCTTTCTGGAAACTGGCCAATAGAGAGAGGCGTTCCTGTGTTGCATGTGTGAATGAGATTGACAGAGTTTGAGGTGCAGACAGTATTGTTGGTAACTGGAAGACTCAATATGAGGAACGTTTTTCTGGTGGTCGTGATACTAATTCTGTCAATTGGCGTGACATGCTTGGGGAAAATTGGAGTGAGGATGACCACTTTGTTGAGTTTTCCACATGTGATGTTAAAAATGCTATCGACTCTCTAGCTGTTGGGAAGGCAGCAGGTGGTGATGGTAATAATGCTGAGCTGTTCAGAATGTTTTGCCCACGTACTGTGCAATGGTTTACTTCTTTTGTTAATGAATGTATTAAGTATACCTTTCTGCCGGACCAGCTTATTAATACAGTAATTAGCCCTGTGGTCAAGAATAAGGCTGGTAATTTGGGTTCTTCTGATAATTACAGAGGGATTGCAGTGGCGACGTCCTTCTCAAAAATTATTGAGTTGTAACTGATCAAACGACTTAAGCCTTTTCTAGCGACTGAAGTGGCTCAGTTTGGGTTCAAGCAAGCTCACTCCACTACTGACACAATCTTTGTTTACAAAGAGTCTGTTCGGTACTACCTGGACAGAGGAAGCAAAGTGTATTCTGCCTCGCTGGATCTGTCTAAAGCCTTTGATCGGGTCTACTTTGATATAAACTCTTTACTAAGCTTGCTGGTAGAGGGGCACCAGCCCACATGGTAAATTTTATTGCCTTTTGTTATTTGAATCAATCCGCTGTTGTTAAGTGGGACGGCCACTTGTCTGGGCCATTTACTGTTTGTAGGGGTGTGAGACCGGGGGGGGGGGGGGCTCCTTTCATCTGCTCTGTTTACATTGTACATTGATGATCTTTTGTGTGGTCTGGGCTTGGCCTTGCCTGGTTGCTGGATTGGAGGATTGAACATTAATTGCATTGCCTGTGCAGATGACCTTATTATCTTTGCTCCCTCTCGAGCTGGACTACAATCACTACTTGACATTCGCACTGAGTGGGCTGCCAGCAATTCTATGCTTTTTAATGTTAGAAAGTATATCTTTATTGCTCATGGATGTGCTAGAGGTGACATTGTTGCACCCGTTTCCATTTGTCGAACTGAACTGTCACGAGTGTTTGATTTTAAATATCTTGGACATATCACTGATTCTCTTCATGATGATGTGGACATTCAGCGCTGCCAGCATAGTTTTTTAAGATCTTTTATCAGTTTGTACAGCAAGTTTAAGAGTGTTGATGTACATGTGTTTGCAAAGCTGTTCTCATCATGTTGTGCTCTGTATGGTGATTCACTGTGGTTGAGGTATACCAAGAAAGCTCTTGGCACTCTTAAGACGTTTTATCATAACAGTGTCAAGAGATTTCTTGGAGTCCCTCGTTTTTCACTTAGCCATGCCAGTTGTATTACAGCAGGAGTGTCGTCTTTTGAGGTCGTGATGGGTAGGCACTTCGTGCAGTGGTATCGAAATCTGCTTATGCATGATAACAGACTTGTTGCCGTAGTTATAACATCTTCGGTGGGAAGGGTTGGTCGGCTGCAAGATCGATATTGTACTACTTTAGATGAGCTCATGCTCAATACTGCAGACTTGGGTGTCTTCTCAAAGACAGATCTCAAACGCTACTTGGATTGGCTCACTAGGAACTATTACAGTTTACTGTGATTTTCTCCAGTCAAACGTCTCTTGTTCTGTGTTTTTGTATTTTTTTGTGCTGTCGTATATCCTCAACTGGATGAAATAAGGTGTATTATTATTATTATTATAAAACACGAGGAAATCAGCTAAAACGAGGAAGGAAAAACGAGGAAATCAGCTGAAACAAGGATGGCTTTCATGCCTGCCTGTTGTGTACAATACTTTTTAGTGGCTAAATTAGGCCATGATTGTGCACAATTAAGTTAAAAAGTTAACTGAAGGTTTAGGGGCTCATTGTTCAGTAAACATTTATCCAGTGCTCAGTGTGGATAAGATTCGTTTGGCGGAGTCAACTTTAGGATGCCGTAGGTTTAACCTGAAGTGACATAAAAGGGAGCCCTTACGGCACGACGGAGTGTCCATGATAATGTTATCCCACAGTGGCGTAACTACAATGAGGCTACCGCCACCGGGCCCACAAGACTTTGGGAGCCCCCCTCACTGGCACCAATTCAAATTTTTTTCCGAAAAAATTTATTTCTTACTATCTGCAAAATACTAACCTTCAGTCTGTAACAAAAACCGGTAAACGGCGATTACAGTGGTTATGTAAAGTCATTTCAAGAAATAAAATCACACCTGAACCACCAGGAAGAACACAGTTCAGTTCTACTTGAATTTTCGGAGAAAATACCGTTCTCCTTCTTCAGAAATATACGCACAACACGGAGGAAAAATAAGTTCTCACATCACCAATTGTAAACAAAATTTCGAATTTACTTTCAAAATTTTGTTTACAATTGGTGATGTAAGAACTTATTTTCCCTCTGTGTTGTGCGTATATTTCTGAAGAAGGAGAACGATATTTTCTCCGAAAATTCAAGTAGAACTGTGAACTGTGTTCTTCCTGGTGGTTCAGGTGCGATTTTATTTCTTGAAATGACTTCAGTATGTGCTTAAATCACCTGATTTGCTATTTAAAATGCCCGACACAGATTTAAAACTCATACTTTTAAATCTCAGTTGATTAGTTTAGCTAATCCTCCGCTAGGATCGCGCAAGGCGTCTCCTTTATAACACTGTTACAGTGTTTGGTAGATCACTTCACTTCGGGCATCCGTGCTGAACACACGGCTGCTCGGTTTGCTATTGTTCGAATAAATTACGCCAAAACGCCCTTTAAAATGTGTGAGTGAGTTGCTTACCTCCGGGAAAGTGTTTACGATTTGTACCTGAAAGAAAACTCCGATCGACTTACATCCTGCGTGTAGGAATTGCAGGAATTGTAATTTTAAAGATTTAAAGTGCGAAGTTTGTGAACTACACGACTCGCCGTCGGTAAAGAAGATTTTAAAGTATTGGAGGAAGATGGATTTACGTAAGTTGAGTGAGGGGCGTTGAAGTGGTTCGGTGGCTTCCATTCTAGTGCGTCGGTGATTAAAACACCTCTCGATGTTCGTTTACAAGCCCTGAGTACTGAGCTGAACGCGCCTTTAGTTTTCCTGTCTGGTGAGACGATCGCTAGTCATTTGGGGAATCCCCCTACTCAACTGGTTGCCCCAGCCGTTGCCATGGATACCGAGGTAGTGATTTCTCCGTCGGACTCGTTCCCGTTCGGCGACGACACGCCGCTACGAGAGAGTAATTTGCAAATGGTTATTTCTGAGGTGAGAAAAGCAACTAAAGCTGATATGAACGTTCAAATGGACATTATGCGATTGATGGTAACTGTCGAAGTTAATTCTAATGTGGATAAACGCTTTGATGCATTTGAAAACCGCATTATAAATTTATTGGAGTTGAAAGGAGCGGCTGCTTTGCCTCCATCAGCGGTGCCATCTGTTGAACAAACCCCACGTTTTCAACTTAGCGTTCCCAAGGTCAAGGTCGTTGCCGACGATACACAAAATGGCGGCTCTCATACAGCCGAATGTCAAGCTCCGTGCGCCAAGAAGACGGACGATGTTTCTAAAATCAAGAAGTCGACAAAAAAAGAAAGTAAGGTAAATAATGATGTGGCGGATAAAATTTAAAAGCATGGCAAAGGGTCTGATGTGGCAATGGTTTCAATTCAAGCGGATAAGTTCGGGCCGAAGTTTTGTAAACCGGGCGGAGCAGTGGTTGAAAATAAACAAGCTCCTGAAAGGTCTAAAACACTCAAGCCTTCGTGTGATACTAGATCTTGCCCAACCCGTTCATCTCCTTGTTGAGAAAAGACGCAGAAGGAGTCGGGAATTGCTACGGGTAATGGTGACACCCAAGAAAAAAGAGACTCAATTTTGGCGTGGCAAAATACGATTGCTTCGCTCCAATCGGAGATCGATTGTTAAAAAACGGGGAAAAATTTGCCGAAGTCACCAAAATGTCAGATTCCATCCGTGAAAGGAACAAAGGGAATCTTGAAGGGCGATTGCACGCATCGTGATCATAAAAATAATTCTCCCAAATGCCGTTCTAGGGATCTGTTAGGGCACGAAGTTGTTGGCTCACAAAACGCCAATAAGGATAAACAGTAAACACCCAACTGCCTCTGATACGCCCAAACGCCCGGACGCCAACAATACGTCCAAACGCCATGCTAGTAAATCCCCCACCAAGGTATTGAAGGACGATTCTGGAATTACATTAAACTGTTCATCAAAACGCCTGTGTAGTGCTTCGGTGAATATCAATGGGTCTTCAGTTATGCACCATGCATCAATAAAACCACATGTTGGTCACAAAACTTTGCATAGATCTAGCGCTTCTTATAACGTCATTTGGCTTCCCCCATTCGACAACGGGACTACATCCCGGAGCTGCATCACAAATCTCGGCGTGATGATTTTATTGAATCCCAGCATACCGACTGTAAACGCCCCCATGATCAGTCTCATTCACGACATGAAATTTTGAAAAGCCGGAAAGTCGATTTTGTTGATTCCCGCCGTTTCGGGCGTGCAGACTCTGAATATTCGGACGAATATGACTCAACCACGGGTACTGATGATTTTTCGGATGAAAAAATTATAGGGAAGGCGCCGGCTGTAGGCTCAAAAACCGACATTTTTGAAGAAGGGCCGGATTTTGTTCACGGGGACGTTTTTCATGCTGCACTGATTCATAGCCTCTCTGATTCGAAGGAGTACTGCAAAGATTTTGTTCCCCCTGAAGGAAATCTGGACGATCCCCCATTGGACACTCTTGCAAACTTTGGGGGAGAGCGTGTAGCTCTGCTTCATAAGCCTCAATCTGCCGTTGCATTTCGTTAGCTCTTGAACCAAGAAAGTTTGACTCGCAAACATGAAAAGTCAATTTCAGTTTCAAAGCCTTTTCCCCCTCATGACCCGAAACTCAAGAAGCATTTTTTCCGGTCTGCTGGAAGGGGTGTTCCTAACGAGCGTCGGTTCGAAACCTTCGAAGCTGCTGAGGACATTCCCACGTACCAAACAATGGAGGCTGATTCGACTTTGAAAACCCCCTCTTCTGCTTCGGTACCCATGTCATTCTATGAGGAGGACGAGGCCATTCTTCGTGCTGCAATGCGTGGTAACTCCCACGCTGAATTGGCTTATTCTAGGACGGCCAACACCATAAAGCACTTGATCGCCGAAAAACCGGAGCTTGCGGACCATCCCTTGATCGAAGACTATCGGAATTTGATGAAGAGAGCTTCTTCATTCCACAAAGATTGTTTCACCTGGAGTTTGCGATTGCTTCTTAACATGGTCTTCAGACGGAGGGACGCGGTGCTTCAGTCTGCTGTCAACACTCCAAAGGAAGTCCTAGGACAATTACGCTTAATGCCGATCCACGGCTCGACTGACCTATTCAGAGGCAAACTCCTTGAACTCGCCCCGGAGTTGCGCGATAAGGGGAACCTGTCTCAACCACAAAACCTCCCTTCTTCAGCAAAAAGATGAAGAACGCAAGTTATGGTTATCCCAAGAACCTGCCTCAGGAACAACAAAAGGATGGAAGAGTTGACAAGCAGCCTAAGAACCCAGCGACTCCCGACCGCCCTAGGTCACGGTCGCCCTTTCCGGATAATGCCCCTCTCCAGAGCAGGGGAAGGGGCAGAGGATTTGGCAGGGGGCGTAGATCCTTCAGAGGAAGTGGATCTTTCAGAGGAAGAGGACGACGGCCTCGCTATTGACGAGGGCCTGCCTCAGCTCTCCCCTCTTCACCGGCAGGTGGGGGGTCGGCTACAACGTCACATCAAGCAGTGGCGAGAAATCATGACCGTCACTTTCACGCTTTCAGTGGTCGAACACGGCTATCTTCCTCCATTCCACTCTCGTCCAGCCACCACATTCAGGCCTCTCCTCTGGATTATGGACAAAAAAGAAAGCGTAGGTCTGGGTAAAGAAATCAAGAAGTTGCTCGAAAAAGGGGCAATCGAGTTGTTGCCTCCAAACACAAAAGGGTTCCGGAGTCCCGTAAGAGTTATAGGCAAGAAAGGTGGAGGGACAAGGTTGATTTTCAATCTTCGAAAAGTCAACCAGCACCTGATGACGAGCATTTCTAGATGGAAACAATACAGTCAATTCGAGAGGCACTTCAGCGCGACGAGTACACGGTGGTCTTCTTTCAATAGACCTGGAGGATGCCTACCTCCACGTTCTTTTACATTCATCGGTTCGTCATCTGTTTCGTTTCTACGTAAAATGGAAAACATACCATTTCAAGGTGCTTCCTTTCGGCCTGGCGACAGCTCCTCAAGTTTTTACAGCAGTCCTTCGGCCAGTGCTTGCTCATCTTCATCTCAACAACATCAGGGCGCACGCTTATATAGACGACTGGCTGGTTCGGAATCTTTCAAGAACTTGACTCCTCCGTCAGAAAGAAGAATGCCTTCGTCTGTTCCAAACCTTGGGTCTAGGGGTCAATATAGGGAAGTCGAGCTCACACTTGCAAAGGATTTCGTGTTCCTGGGGGCTCATTTTCATCATTCCAGCTTCACGGTTCATCCATCTCTGGAAAGAGTCGAAAAACTTCAGTCAAACATGGAAGATCTTCTGGGGAAAGAGGAAATCTCCGCCCAGGAATTGGCATCCAGCATAGGTCTCATCGATTCTTGTGCCAAACTGGAACCTCAAGGTCAATGGAAAGCGAAACCGGTTCACTGGTTTCGCAATCTGGAATGGTATCCTCAGACGAGTTGGGACGATGTCATCTCTCTTTCGAACCTTCCGAGGCAAGTAGTGAACTGGTGGAAGACAAAGGAGAACTTAATAGAAGGGGTCCCGGTTCAACGGCCTCCGTCCGAGGGGCTTCTCTTCACAGATGCGTCGGGGACAGGATGGGGAGTTCACTTCGAAGGTCTCCAATCTTCAGGCCAGTGGACAGAAGAAGATCTCTCCAGCCACATAAATGTCTTGGAATTGGAACTCAGAGCGATTCGTCTGGCCATTCTGTCCTGGAAACATCACCTTCAAGGGAAAGTTCTCACCATGATGACCGACAACACCGCTGCAGTCTCCTATGGGAACAGGGGAGGTGGGACGCATTCAGCATCAATGACGGAAGAAACTTCGAGGCTTTTTCAATTGTGTGAAGAAAACAACATCCAGATTCAGCCTCGTCACATCGCCGGAAAGCTGAATGTGTTAGCCGATGAGCTCTCGCGTCAGGATTTAATTCCAACGACAGAATGGAAGCTGGACCCAGCAATTTGTCGAGCTATCTTCCAACATTGGGGGACTCCCATGGTGGATTTGTTTGCCACCCGCTTCAATCACCAATTGCCGAGCTTTGTATCCCTACCCGTGTTGAGATCTTGCCAGGATCCTGTTTAAGATCTTATAGGATCCTACCGTATCCTACCGTAAAATCTTACTAAGATCTTGTAAGATCTGAGGCAAAGATCCTGCAGGATCTTGTACAAGATCTTAGTAACAATCTTGTAAGGTCTTGTGCAAGATCCTGTAAGATCTTTGCCTCAGATCTTACAAGATCTTAGCAAGATTTTATGGTAGGTCAAGTTCTTACTGGTTCTTGCAAGATCCTGCACGATTATTGCAGGATCTTACCAGATCCTACAGCCTAGTTTACGGGTCTTGTAGGAACCTACCAGTTCTTGTAAGATCCTATAAGAACCTATCAAATATGCTGTAGGATTCTACCAGATCCTACAGGATTATGGCAGGATCCTGTAGGATCCTATGGGTTCCTGCACGATCCTGCCAGTAGATTGCAGGATCTTATCAGGTCCTATAGCCTAGCTTATGGGTTCTTGCAAGATCCTGTAGGATTATGGTAGGGTCTTGTAAGATCTTATCAGGTCTTGTAGGATCCTGCAAGAACCTATCAAATATCCTGTAAGGATCTTACCAGATCCCACAGGATATTTGAGAGGTTTTTGCAGGACCTTAGAGAATTATGGCAGGCTCTTGCAGCATCTTACCACATTCTGTGTCCTAGTTTACGGGTTCTTGGAAGATCGTATGGGATTCAACCCATGTTGAAAAGGGTTGAATCAGTTTTCGGTAGTCTGTTAACCTTAACCCTTATTGTGGCATTACAACTCTCCAACTTACTTACTCTTCAGTTACTTAGCTGAAAATTGGTTAACGCAGTCTTTGCAATTACAAATACTGTGGCGCAAAACGTTCGTTGCTATTATTATTCCTGAGACACGAAAATTTTATTTTCATGGTTGTTACTGCAGTCGCCATTTTGGTCAGTAGCGATTAAAACTAACGTAGGCCTACCCCTTGTCAATAGCCAGTTGCCATTTGGCAAGTGGTGACTGCCGACCAACACTGGTAAAGATTAGGCTCATCTGTAAGACTTCACATTGCAATGTTAAAACATTTGATGTATAAGCATTAAGCACGTGTTGCAAGCTTCAGCAATATCAGTCCAGTCACCAAATAGCGAGGAAAATTCAACAGACGATGACTTCAGTTTATGGGCTAGTCGATGGCGACTGCTGTAACAAATCCCTAAGCTCAAACTACCGTAGGCTATCTCTGGAAGTAAACTAGTTAGAATCAAATGGTTTGTGGTATTCCATTCAGAATTTAGGGATAACCAATTAATATTTCAGTAGCTTATAGACACCACTACCTGTTCCAAACTGAGGAGCAGAACAACACAATAAATGGACACCTGAAATAGCACCAAAATTGCTACAACCTTTTCTCACTTGAGTAGATTCCCGGAAGTATCAAACTTATTTTCACATTTCCTGGCCACATGGCGAATGACTACGTATTTATTTTTGCGAAGGTTGACATGTGAGCATCTTAAATGATTGAAGGTAAAAATGGTTTACTTTGTTCACTAAAATATCACCACAAAGTTGTTTCTCTAGATATTTTCTTAAACAATTGGTGTCGCCTTAGCAGATTTAAAAAAAAAATTTTGGACAGTTCTTATTTTTTTTATAAAACTGAAGCCACTGTTGATGGAAGCTTATAATTGCTGGCAGTTGACAACCACATAGACGATAATAAGGTTAGGGCTGCAGTAAACCCATTTTTTTCTAAATCGATGACCGACGGCAGACACACAACCGACAGTGGCACGCCTTGCAGAACCTTACTTCTATTTCATTAATAAGCTTACTAATACTGCAGAAAGAAAGCCGTAATTGTCGCAGGAAGCTATAAATGTCTCTGCCGTGGGGCCCGATGCAACACTGAAATAGGGTACGCAGTTTCGATGGCTTTCCATCGTACAACACACAATTTCAAAAATGTAATACTAGCACTTCAACTTACACAGTATTGGCGAATTTTCAACAGTTTTGAAGAAGTTGTTTTTGTCACTTCCTACTGTCGTCATCAGGCCATCAGAAACACGGTTTTTTCCGGTTCACATCTAAATTTGTTGATGAAGACAATACGAAGTGATAACAACACCAAATCCTTCAAATCTGTCGAAAATTCGCCAACACTGTGTAAGTTTAAGTGTTAGTGTGGTTTATTTATTACACTTTTGTAGTTTCAAGTATACCGTACTGGCCCGAATATAATACGGTATTTTTTTTCCGAATTTGTTTCATTAAAACTGCATCTTCGTCTTATATTTGCGACCAAATACATTACTCGGCCAAACTTTGACCGATTTTGAAGTTTAAATATACCATTCGACGTTGTTTCAAGAGCTATCCATTGGTGTTCACCAGAAATCAGTTGCTCAAATAAGTTTTTGAATTATACAGAAAAAACTAAAATATAACCAAAATTGGACCTTAAAAATTTTTATGGAGTCCCACAATAAAAAAAACCCTATAAGCTAAAACTTATGATTCTGAATCAGCATTGGCTGAACTATTCTATAATATCAACTATATTGGTAATAGAGGCACTGGCAGAATCTTGGATGCAAGTTGTCTGCCTTATAATCGTCCTAGTTCATTTTTGTTGAATTTATGAGCTCAAGAAGGCAATTCGCCTTATATTCAAGCAGTCTTACCATAGGGCCAGTATGGTAAACAGAATCTAGACTAAAGCGAAAGATTAAACTTGGCGTGTGCTGAAGAGTCACTAATACACTTTACCAAATGAGTTCAATACAACTGCTATTCATCTTAACACCTTGTATGCATAGTTTCAAAGGAGAAAAAAATTATTCATCCCAATATCTTTGCAAATTTTCGACATCCTGGTTTTTCTGGTTTTGGAGGGTTCAGTAGACTCTTCTTCAGGCTACATCACCGCTCGCTTTGTCGTGACCGAGACCGTTCGTCTGCAATTTGAATTCGGCGAGGGGGCCGTAGCCTCTGATACTTGCAGGGACGCTACACCATTTTCTCCGTAGCAACTAAAACTTGCCTGTCTGCAAAAATTGGATGCATGGGTTTGCAGGTCCCTGGACACACATCAATGTTTGAGTTGGGCTTGAGGAGTGTCGCAGTCCCTCTCCAGTTTATTCAGTGCCGTCGAATTTCCTTGAGGTGGACTGCAATGCCATTAGTTTCATCTTCACACCTGGTGTCAGTCATGTGCTGCTTGACACTCGTGCGCACACCTTTTCTTGGTTCGCCAACATAAATGCCATCACAGCCCCCACACGGAACTCAGTAAATGCCTTCACGGGTTTTCTTAACGTCCTTCAGGGCTTCATCTTCTTGCTGTCTGGTTTCACCTCTTTTTCTTGCATTGGCACCAGGAATGGCATGCTTTTTCATCAGGTCGTCGTTTCGGCCCTTAAAAGAGTTCTGGACGTACGATACGTCATCATGCAGCAAGAACTCTTAATGGCCTAAGGGACCACGTGATGAAAAAGCATGCCATTCCAGGTGCCAAAGCATGAAAAAAAGGTGAAACCAGAGAGGAAGATGATGAAGCCCTGTAGAGTGTTAAGAACATCTGTGAAGGCGTTTACCGAGTTACGTGTGGGGACTGTGATGCCATTTGTGTCGGAGAAACGAGAAATGGTGCATGCACGAGAGTCAAGCAGCACATGGCTGTCACCAGGGGTGAAGTTGAAACGAAGTGCATTGCAGCCCGCCAAAAGGAAACTCAGCATTGAATATACTGGGAGGGCACTGCGACACTCCTCAAGTCCAAATCAAACAATGATGTGCATCTGAGAAGCCAAGATAAAAGGCTACGCCGATGAATATCCATGGATCTTCAAATCCAAGCACCCGGTTTCTGCTGAGAGGCAAGTTTAATAAGTTGCTGTGGGAAAAATAATGTACCCATCCTGCAAGTATCAGAGGCTACAACTCCGCATCGAATTCAAACAGCAGACAAATGGTCACAACAAAGAGAGCGGTGATGTTGTAGCCTGAACAAGCAGTCGACTGAGCCCCTCCAACACCAGAAAAGCCAGACTATCGAAAACTTGCAACGATATTGGGATGAATAAAATCTTTTTCATTTGAAACTAAGCGTACAAGACAAACAGATGGACTCAAAACTTTAAAGTAAGTAATGTGACATTTTTAGATTACAGATGCTGTTAACTCATTTGAACTTGTTTGGTGGTGACTTTTTAATTTATATCGCATCAAAGTAAAAATCTGTATTAGCATGAGCTGCTCAAGTCACAACATTTAAAACACTTCCTTTTTCAGACAACCTAAAACAGTAGCTTGGTTCCATTTTTTTCAATTTGTTGCAGCACTTTTTTTAACTGGATTTTTTTTATATTTATTTTTGAATAAATTTACACTTAGGCCTTCTTGCGGATTGAATACTAGTCCTACAAGAAAATTCAATCCAAGACAAGCAACATTGGAAGATTACTAAAATACACCTACAAAAAAAAATTCAGTAAGGAAAAGTGTACAGCCTGAAAGTTTAAAAGCTCAGTTAGGCTACGTGTCTGCCCAGTGGAAATTTTACCCAAGGATGATGAATTTAAATCATGATTTAGGCTACACCAAAATGATCTACATTAAAAGAACCGATTCCAATGCACTAGCCTAATTTAAATTTATCAAATTTTATTAGGCCTAAAAAGGAACCAAATACTTTTGGTTCATATAACGCAACCGTGCCTAACTTTTTTCTTCAAATTTCAGCGACCGTAAATGTTTTTTCATTCATTTTTTCCTTATTCATATTAAATCATTCGTCCATATTAAAACACAAAGGGAAAACAAATGGGACCGCAGGGAAAGGTTGTCAGATACGCTGCAAAAAAAAAACAAAAAACTTAACAATTTATATTATTTAGGCCTACTCGTAAGTTGATGTCAACTGCTGTGGGTTTATGGACAAAGTCAGTGTAAAAAAAAAGTTAAAAATATATATATATATTCCGACCTACCAACCTTATTTTTTCCCCGATGTTACAGGAACCAAGACCATTTAGGCCTTAGCTTTCTAAACTATGTTCATAGGGCCACAAAAAAAAGGTTTACAATTGTTAGTCATTTACCTCTTCCAAAAGGGACAAGGTCTCCATACTTTTTATTTTGGTATTTATCTTTTGTAAAGTGACTTTGTTTTAAAGGGGCAAAACATTCAAATCTTAATAAAATTGGTTTGCTTTACAACAACCCAGTTGTAGTCTTTTGTGCAAGCTTTATGCTCAATTCTTTTTTTGGGACAGATTTGTGGTTTTTTCGAAATAACGTGAAAACCAAAGCACTCGATTTGAAATTAACATCATTCGAAAGCTCCCGAAAAGACGGTTAAAATAGTGTATTGAAATGTCAAAATCGTTCAATTTTTGGTGAAATTATGTGGGAGCAAAATACTTTCCAGTAATGATAGGAATTTAAAATATGTTAACCAAACGGTTTGGTTAACATATTTTAAATTCCTATCATTACTGGAAACCATACACACTTAAGCATCAAGGTATTTATTTTTCGTTGCCTAAAATAACACAAATAACGTCTTATTACGCAATTATTGAAAAGGTGGAACCAAACTATTTTTCAAGCAACTGAATTTGTAGTTTTTTTATGGAAATATAAAAAAAAAATTGGACACCAGCTGATCTCTGAATTATTTCATTTATGTGTCTCATAAATCACATTTAAGCTACCTTTTATCAATTTATATTAGACACGAATATCACAAACTAAAATGGGAACGTTGGAACTAGAAATCTTGTTAAAAGATGCACAGTTGTATCACAAATATCTGTACTACCTGGTCTTTGTAAAGTTAGTACCCTTGTATAAAGTTTGTCCCATTTACGAAGATGTACGCAGCTAGCATAAGCTTGGAGGACTACCAAGTAAATAAGTTGTTCAAACGAACTGAAATCATCGTTCGTCAGGTAGATGCACAAAATTCAGCAAACCCAGCGTAGCTACGGCAAGCGATTTGGCCATGATTGGCAGCTTCTCCGTGCGTTCAAGGTCAAACACATTCGGCCTAACTGCTGTATTGATTATGCCGATTCCTTTTTACTAGTACACTGCCTTACCACAAAGAACATTCGTTCACTTATTGAAGTGTTCGTTGTTGATCAGGACAGCTTTAAACAGCTTTCCATATTATGATCACACACAGAAACGCACAGTGGCACACATCAAGATCACATGCTGTCACATCACGGTGGCATCCATCTTGGGAAAAACTCCGTTGTGGTTTGAAAGCAAACAGCGCTGCCGTTGGGCAGCTACGGATCACGTGATCGTTATTTGAAGCAATCAGCTTAGTTAACACAACAGCTGATAGAATTTCACGTGCCGTGCTCCTAGGTTACGAATTTTTAAAAAGAATGAATACTCAAAGAATAAAAAGCATGAATATATGTAGCGTTTGGAAAAAGTAAAAGCAATTACAACTTAAAACAAACCGATCTGTTTACGTTTATAGCAGCAGACTCCTTAGCTTGGGGTTTGGAGAAGGGGGACGGGAGCCAATTTTGTTGTATGGTGGTTTATGGAGGGGTCAAGTGGACCATCTTTACTTTCCTAATTTTTTTGTGATTGCTTTTTTTTCGGTGGCGGTCGGAGGGAATCGGGGTTACGGATGTGGACTTCTGCTTTGTGATTTATGGTTTATTTTAATTGTACTGTATGCAGATACAACTTTGGGTCAAACTGCCAACTATTTTTTTCCCTTGAATGACTCGGTGAAGAAAAGGAACAGAGGGGACCGAATAAAGCCGGCTGGCGGGTCTGAGGGAGTGCTTTTAGCTTCCCCGGCGGGAACTGTCAATTCCAACTTTAGTTGAACGGAAATAACTATTTTTTTCCCATTGAAAAACTCGGAAGGTGGGGGGGGGGAGGGTTTCAGAGGGGGCCAAATGCAGACACAACTTTGGGGCAAACGGTCAAGAACCTTTTTTCCTTGAATGACTGGGGGGGAGGCAGAGAGAGCCGCACAAGGTCAGCTTGGGGGTTTGGGGGAGTGATGTTAGCTTCCCCAGCAGGAACTGTCAACTCCAACTCCGGTCAATGTCAAAAAATGTCATCCCCCCCCCCCCGGAGGGGAGGTTCGGGGAGGGGAGGGGCGGTTCTGGGGGCTAAACAAAGCCATGCAGCTAAGGGGCTGAGGGAGTGCTGTTAGCTTCCCCGGCATGGTCTGTGGCCCCAGAAATTGAAGTATTTTACGTAACATCGCTGCCATATCAAGCTTCCAGATAGTATTTTTTCACTATTTGTTTAGCATTTTAACATGTTTTAGAGGGGGGGGGGGGGGGAGA
>JAHWFP010037139.1:55326-120173 GCA_023313725.1 Lithobius niger
GGGGGGGGGGTGAGATAATGTTATAATTATATCCCATAGCTGCTGAAGAAGGATGGTAGTCTCTTACATTTCCCAGGCAGGGAGTGGCCAGCAGGTATTTGCCCAGTCCCCTTTCCAGTCACCAATCAGATAAAAATCAATTAGAGTAAAAACTGTAACCTGTTTCTTCCCGAATGAGCATTTGAATACACCAATCGAAATGGTTCGCCTGCTTGCGTAGCTAACCACCCAGAAGTTACGTATTCTCAACGTATTGGGAAAGCCAATATTGTGTAGGCTACCATGAAAAGAACTACAATGCAAAATACGAGCTGCGTTCTTGTAAATTATTAGAAAAGTTAGGACGAGGTGATGTGTTTTAAAAAAATAATAAAAAAAAATATTTTCAGCAATTCTGTATTTGAATTGATAAGAACAATACAAAATTTGTGAACAGTTCTTTGCAGGTATATATCCCTCTAGAGACAGGCTAGTTAAAATTAGTAACAGCATGATCGAAAAACCTCTAATTACTTTCATTTGCTGATTTTGTTTTTTCGGAAACTGAAGCACATTGCATATTTGCACCAAGTGCCAAGGCCGGTATTGGATATCGCACACGATTTCGCTCTTCACATACAACTAAAATATCTCCTTAATGCACTAATTTGCTGCACATTGCAGTTGTCGAAAGACACTTTCATGCCTAAAACACATTCATTATGTTAAAAAAATTACAAAAGGGTTTGGTAGAATTTGGCCTGGAAACTTTTTTAAAGGCAAATGTTGATAAACGTTAATTTTTTAATGATCTTTTAATAAATGTTTTATACACACATATTAATTGTTGCCTTGTGGTCCTTTCTCGCTTTAGAAAAGGGATTCTTGGGAATTGCTATCAAGCAGCTGTCTCGATAATAATACAAATATACTGCACACAAAATTGTGTGATCTAGTGATCTTAATTATATTAAGCTTAAAGGTTGAAAAAAGAATTAAAATCCTCTATAACGCAATATCGTACTGACGTGCCTACAGCAACTTATAAGATACACAAGTTCCTATTCAAGTATCTTACCTTGCAGGATTTTACAGGATAAGTTCCTATGAAACTAGTAAGATCTTTTACTGGTAAGAACCTGTTCAAGATCCTACCAGCTTCACAGAAGTTTTGCAAGATCCTGCCAGATAAGATTGGTGAATAGGAACTTATGCAAGATCTTACCCCTGACTAGGATCTTACATAGGATTTTACCAATTTGACAAGATCTTGACAAGATCTTGACAAGATCTTGACAAGATCTTGTGAAGCAGGATAAATCAACAGGATCTTGTAGAAGATCCTGTCAGATTTGTGAAATCTTACAAGATCCTTTAGGAACCTATCAGTTCTTACAAGATCTTGAAGGATCCTGACAAGATCTCAACATGGGTTCCGGACGAGAAGGTTTGGTCCACGGACGCTCTGTCGATGTCTTGGGACGGGATCTTTGCATATGCATTTCCTCCTTTCTCCCTTCTTCAATCAACTCTCAACAAGATCAGGGAATCGAAAGGGAATCTTTATCTTGATAGCACCTCTATGGCCTGCTGCTCCTTGGTTTATCGACATCATGGAGTTAAAGAAGGAGGAACCGATCCCACTTCCGGTCTCGCGATTCTTCCTGACCCAGCACAATAAGACTACAATACATCCAAAGCCGGAAGTCCTTCATCTTCACGGGTGGAGGTTGTGACTGCTCTTCTCAAGAAAGAGGGTTTTGAGTCTCCGGTAACCAACAGGATCATTCACTGCCTCAGAGGCTCGTCCATAAAAAATTATGAGACGAAGTGAAAAAAATGGCATTTTTGGTGCAAATCTAAGAACCTGAACCCGATTAAGCCATCTGAAACCTCATTGGCCTCCTTTTTTGAAGAGCTTTTCCAAAAAGGCCTTTCTCCATCTGCAATAAAGGGATACAGGTCGTCCATTAACTCTGTTCTTTCATGCCAGGGGAATAAGAAACTTATATGAAGTAAAGTGATTTCAAGACTCATGTCGGCTTTCGAAAATGAGAGACCTAGGGTCAGGCAACTGTTCCCTAGATGGAACTTGCCCTTAGTTCTTTCAAGTCTGGAAAATCCACCTTAGGAACCAATCCATTCAGCCTCGCTTCTACATCTTTCCCAAAAGACGGTATTGCTCGTGGCAGTTGCATCTGCTGCGAGGCAGAGCGAATTGGCTGCCTTCTCACGAGCCAACACATTCGTTTCTCTAGGGACTGGTCTTCGGTCTCACTCACTTTCCCTACTCAGTTTCGGGCAAAGAACTTGAAGCCCGATGTGGCCCCTAGACCTGTTGTGATCAAGGCTCTGCTCCAGTTGTAGATCCGGAGGAGAATGAAAGGACGCAATGCCCAATAAGGGCCCTTCACAACTATTTGGTTGGAACCAAAATTCCTGAGTCAAAACAACCAACAGCGGAACGAATAGTACCTCCAACTGCGCTTTTTCTGCAAGTTGACAAAGCAGGGTTCCTTCAGCCGATACCTATGACCCCTTTTAAGCTAGGAAAGTGGATATGGGAAATCATTAAAAGAGCTTATGACTTGGGCCCAAATCATCTGGACTTGCCAATGGAGGTGCGAGCGCATGAATTAAGAGCTTTGGCTGCTTCCTGGGCGTATGGATTCAGAACACCACTGGATGAAGTTGTGGCTGTGTGTTCATGGAACAACCGCGATACGTTCATTTCCAATTATCTGTGTGATGTGAGTGCGCCGAGAGGCGAAAGGACGATGAAAGAACAGGTGGCAGCAGGCAGTCGAGTTGGACATTGATTTGATTCTGTCTTTTATAAATTACTTTCACGGAGAGAAAGTTGCACAATAACGAGGCTGAATGAGTGAACAAGTGTCTTGTAAACAATGGAGAACGCATACACTGGAGAAAACGACTCTATGAAGTTTCACAACGTGCAAGTGGTACAATCTAGGATGGCCACGCTTGCACAGACAAGTGACACATCACAGTGGACAGATAAGCTGGCACGGTGAAGTGAAGTGTAACAAACTTATAGTGAAACAGGGGAGAGACCATAAAGAAGAAAGCACCAACAAGTTGTTGAGGTGGGTAATTTTCTTGAATTTTAAATTAATGGTCTGTGACAGTATCGTCTGATATGTGTGTTGAAAGGCGAAATCTCAGAGTTTAGCGGGTTCGTGCTGACCCTCCCACCAATAGGACAAAGTCGGCACATACCGAAGGTTAGTATTTTGCAGTTAGTAAGAAACGAAAATTTTAACACTGTTTAAAATAAGTTTTTACTATCCTAAAATACTTACCTTCAGTAGAACCCACCCATCCTCCCCGCTTCGCAGAACCCGCTGTTAACCATGTGTTGCATCGGTCGAAGTGAAGTGATCTACTAAACACTTTAACAGTGTTGTAAAGTAGACGCCTTGCGCGATCCTAGTGGAGGATTAGCTAAACTAATCAACTGAGATTTAAAAGGATGAGTTTTAAATCTGTGTCGGGCATTTTAAATAGCAAATCAGGTGATTTAAGCACATACTGAAGGTAAGTATTTTAGGATAGTAAAAACTAATTTTAAATAGGGTTAAAATTTTCGTTTTTTTAAGTTATTGCTCTTTCCTTCCGTGAAAGTTGTATTTTATTTAGCGAAAATTTAATTGTTTTACTCTTCGTGTTAAAGGGAGAGAGGCATCCAATGGGCTCTCACCTTTGTGGCAAAAACTACATTTTCTTTATGAAGGGGGGGGGGGGAGGAGCCTCCAATGGGCTCTCTTTTTTATGAAGGGGTGAGGGCTCCACTTGGGCTCTTGCCTTGTGTGGTAAAAACTATTTTTTTTAATGGGGGGGGGGCTCGACTGGGCTTCCACCTCCGGGCCCCTATTTCGAAGTTACGCCCCTGTTATCCCATGTTCCATCTCTCGTTCAGGGTCGCGACCCCATGCAGACTGGTCGACTGGTCATAACTATTTTCTGGGATAACACACATTGAAAATATACATAATAGGTTTTAAGCCAATAGATAGGTGCGAAAAATACCACTCGTGCTGTGATTAGTCGAGGCATGCGGCATTTCCGCGTACAATGGCTGTCCATGGGCGTGAAGCAGTGAGGCAGATGACTTCACTAAGTCGACTGGAATAGAACCTTCTGACTCAATGCCAGTTCACACAGTTGCTGGAAGGTTGACTCCTTTCAACATTGCTTTGGTGAAATACGATTCTGACAATGTTGAATCAATGATGACAAGGGCGCCCCTACATTGGGGCTTAAGCGCCACCCCCCCCCCCTCAGAGGTGAATTGCCCTTTTTACGCATTAAAAATATTGGGGAAAAATGATGCGAGCATAAAATGTTAAAAATCTAGGCTTTCCTTTCCAAAATGGCAAGAGATGGAGTAGAAACTTCTCCCCAGTGCATGTGTCAAGTGTTTTTGTGTCGTTGAGTGCCCTTTGATTGATCATTTTGCCCTTTCTGAGTTTTCGAGCCTACCCCTTTTTGTCGGTCTGCGGGCGCCCTTGAATGAGAATGGAATATGAAGCGATATTTACATTATTGACACTCACGTGTATGCATTTATAAGCTGCTAGTTCAACCTTATGGTGAGTGAGTAAACATATCACAAATTCCAATAAGATTGGTTAGAATTTGTGGGCATACGTAGAGTGGCTCTTAGAGTTAACGTTATGATCTAGTTAAACAGTTTACATAATTAAATCTTACTTTGTGTACGTTTGCATGCACGCATAGGTGTGTGCAAGCATGCGAGCGTGCATGCGTGTTTGTTCGCCTAAAATTCTGGACCTCAGGCACCTACACACATGAGGTGAAAATGATTAAAAAGGCTCCTACCCAGCTTTGAGTGTAGGGTAACATGCCTCAGTATTCCGCGCCTCCTCCAAGCAGCATCTTCAGAACTAAATTTAAAACACGTTGTGATTGGGTGACAAGTGAAGGGTGAAGTGACTACTGAATTAGCGGAGCGGAAGTGGGCTGTAACGATGGATGCAGAAATTACGTAGGCCTTAGTAGGTTGAGGCGTAAAATATTAAGCTATGTTAGCCTACACTCCAAGCTAGGTGATAGCCTTTATAATCCTTTTCACCATGAACTTACCCCAGAAAGATGCACATATTTTTATGCGCAAGGATGTTGTCAAATAAAGAAAATTAAAATTGGCCTCTGTTAAGGGTATATTCATTGCTGTAACTTGATGTTTTGGCAACAACGGTTTAGGACAGAGATGCAGGAGTGATATCTGGGTATCACGCCTGCTCCCGATATCACGTCTTTTCCAGAATTAGAGAACATCACGCTTGCTCCAGATGTTAAAAAGAACATTACAGCCTTGATAAAAATTAAGACAAGCACCGTGAAGAGCTTGCTTTGCTTAAGCAAGACAAAATGTTTTCGTTTTATGTACTTATTTTTTCTTGTTGCACGAAAACATTATGACACTGAATAATAAAGGTGATTTACGATTTAAAATTACCAACGACGTTACAGCCTTGATTAAAATTTAGAACAAAAAGCATTAAAAATATGAATGACATAAAAAATATTTTGTTATTGTTAATTAATCTTTGCACTATACACTATTGTTCCATTAAATCATAAAAGTTTATCCGTGCATTGTAGGTTCCGTGTACACATTAGGTTCTGTTAAAAATGATCATGATGCCTGCTGGTCCTATAGATGAAATAAAGTTAAAGTGCTAAAATGTAAATATGTATAAGCAAGGAATGGCATATTTCTCTTTTTCCCTGTTTTCCTCATCAGTCTGATCAGTGATAACTTTTGTCCATACCTGACTCCTGTTGTCCGATCCTACAACCTTCCTCTTCCTCCCCACTCTGCAAAAATCCTGACAAACCCTAATGCTAGCCATTCTGACACGACCGTCTGTCACATTTTTCATTATTTTTAATTTATTTTTTATATATTGAGCTTTTCAATTAAACCTAAGCCAAAATTATTACAGATTGATTATACATTTATTTATCACTAATTTGAGCCCATTTGGCTCTCCGTCCTATAATTACACGTTTATTGTCTTACTGCATTACTGTTCAAGATTTCGAAAGCATCCTTCATCGCACAACGACGAGTTTGCCTTAACCCAGTTAGCCAACAAAGGTTCTCAGCTTTTTTTTCTGGATTGTTACTTGAATTTGAAGTGACCAGTTCATACCGCGGAAACTCATTGCCGATAAGCCCCTCAAACAACTTCTCTTAACAATATTTTAAGAGGTGATGTGTGATGGGGCTATTCGTCACTGAGTTTCCATGGTATGAACGGAGGTGGGGCATTTCAGAAGCCAGTTACAATCCATAAACACGAGCACAGACCTCTTCACCAAACAAAGAATAATAATGCTGTCAACAATGATATCTTTGTCGCATTGTCAACCTTTCTGAGCATAAAAACGTCAGCACAATTCATTCTTTGTTGTGTGCATGACATTTTTGTTGTCTGACATTGTAAAATTGGGTGATCAGCCACTTTTCTGGAGAGTTACAACAACAATGGCTCGGCCCTGCGGGCCTCAACAGTGTTATATCTCACTCCTCGGAAAATGGTTGATAACCTATACTGAAAGCTTACAAGTGATGAATTTCCATGGCACCAATCTCTGCTGTCATCAAGAAGTCCGCCATCGTTATACATGAAAACTTCAATTTCTAGTATTTGTGGACGGTTTTTTTTTGTTTTAAGACTTGAAAAACTGGCTACCGGTGATAATAGTGATTGTTGAAGGACATTATTTTAGAAGCACACGCTATAATCAGCACTTGTACTCACAGTATAGATGTTATTCTTAAATTTTCGAGGAAAATCCGTTCCTCTTCTTCAGTTCAAAAGTCCAAAAACACTATTTGAAAAAAAGTCACTTCGTGTTGAACTTCAATCCGAATTCAAATTTAGTTCCAGTCCAGAGTAAAATACCGATCGTTACGTTTCGTCTGGAGGTGTCTGATCGCTATACAAGTTCCAGCGCTTGTCTTCTTTGGCAATCAGATTTGGCGCATGAGTACCACTTATGAACCTCACTGGCGCTTCATTCGACTTAGTAATAGAATGTGTGTGCCCGGATCTGATGGCTAAGTTCGACAAGCGTTGGAGTTTGCATAGCAATAATATACCTCCAGACGAAACATGAAGATCAGTGGTTTACTCTGGACTGGAGAAAAATTTGAATTCCGATTGAAGCTTGACATGTAGTGACGTTTTTCAAATAGTGTTTGTCGACTTCTAAAGAAGAGGAACAGACTTTCCTCGAAAGTTTAAGACTAAATTCTGTACTGTGAGTACAAGTGGTGATTCTAGTGTGTGCTTCTAGTGTGTGTTTTGTTTTACGGGTCATTGGAAAGACAATTTCTTGGCTGAAATAAAATATCTGTATAACATAAATTTATTCCTAAATCATTAGTCTGTGTAAGATTCCCATATTATGGTAAAGATAAGCATATAAATCACCAAGAGTTTAAAATATCCCCAATTTCATAAAAGTTTTCTGAGAAAAAAACGAAGTTTTTCACTTCTCTCAAAAATACTTCCTTTTAGTTTTACTTGATCTTTTAAAACTAAACCTAATTTGTATTTTTGGTGTTCTGTGGGAATACAGATAGATAAAATAAATGTGTGCTTCTAGCATACTATTTACATTTCTAGATGCTTGCCCAAACTCGTGTAAGTTTTTTTTAAACCATTCTAAATTTATATAAACTCTTCATAAACTTTCTAGTGTCTACACTGTTCTAAACTTCTATAAACCTGTCTAAACTTGCCTAAGTGTTTCTAAACCTTCCTAAACTTATCTTACCCCTTCTGCTAAAATGATTGCCAAATTTTGCTGTTCCTCGTGTCACACTATTGTCCTTGCCTATAATGATTCGAGGCTTGTTTCCAATCCGTAACCAAGGAAGCAGGGTTCTGGCAAAAACTGGTAATTCGATCTTTTTACTTTGGTTGTTGTTCACGTTAAAATGTTCACCTTATGCTCAACCATAAAATCCATGTTTCAATGCTTAAAACTGGTTTCAACGCTTAAAAGCCAGGCTTAAGAATTGAAATGTGACTTCTTGGTTGAGCGTAAGTTGAACATATCATGAAGTGGAGTTCTTTTTTACTGTCATCAAAAATTATTACCTGGTTTGCCTTATGTAGCATTACCCTTCCGTTGAAGGCTCAGTCCCTAGCGATGAAAGTTGGCTTCCCTGCTGTGCTCGTAGCTGCCTCCTTCTGTGCATGCTGGCATGCCTCTGTATAAAGTGCCTGAGTCGTGGCTTGCTTCATCTTTCTTCCTAGGGCACCACCAAGAATGGGTCTCTCTTCTTGATCTCCCAGTTGGACCTTGATCTCGGCTGATTGCCAGTCGCCTGCTTTCATCTGCAGCCCAAGTGCGAACAATGGATTTTCCGGCTCTTACCTCACCCGGATTCCTCTGTCTCTTTCCTGTGTCCGGTCTCCTCCCACCTCAGGTTTTTGCTCGATACGGACATGCTACTTGGTCACCCTTCCAGATTCTACCTCCGGCTCCCCAGTGGGACCGACCAGTTATGCGTCGACGTCTTTGGCCTGGTCGCTAGCCCCTCGGCCGCCTTGCTTGTCCCAGTCGGCCCCTCCTCGCTGCTTTGGGCGACCGCCTTTTGCCAAGCCGGTGCGTATTCATATAAATCGGCGACATGTTTTCAATACATCCCTCCCGAACTCCCAGCGTCGTCTTCTTGATGCCCAGTTCGGTCGCTGCCATACAGACTTTCCTCCTCGTTGGTTACCGCTTCGACCACAGGTCGCCACCTCAACCTTCAACTCGTCGATAGTTGACAGTCGCCCTGGTCCACAGCCACATTCTGCAGCCGCCTCTCTCCAAGTATCGTTTCCCCGTTTTTCGCAGTCCACCTCAAGCAATCCAATGACCATTGCTTCGTCCTGTGATCCCTCCGATTCACCGATTGACTGTTGTTTTCCTGGTCCTGATCCGGTCCCCTTCTACATCAGCTGTTTCGACCGCTTCATCAAGCGCTCAGTCCCGTGATCCCGGTTCCCCGTGTCTCCTGTTTGCTGAGCTTTGTCTCACCTCGTCTTCCCCGACTGCCGCTTCGCCCCTCTTCACCGGCCGTTGTTTCTATAACTGTCATTCCTATTCCGGGGATATCTCGAATTGTACCTTCCAGCCCTCAGTCGTCATGGTCCTCGCACCCTTTGCGGCCCACCAGCCCACAACCTGGACCCTCCTGTATGGACATTCTCACTCCTCCTTCATCAGTTGCTTACGTTTCTCCGCCTGACGTTGGCGTCCTGCGGCCATGACGGTCCCCAATCTTTTCGTCGGTCGTCGAGCGCCCGCAAGTAGAGGTCGCCTCCAGCGCTTCTCTCTTTTTTTGCTGTCATAATAGAGCACTCCTTATTTCCGTATAATCAAAAAATAAATAAAGACAGAAGGCACCAAAGGAAAATGACGAAGGCTGTCGGCATGTTGGCAGACTGTCACTATTTTAACAACGGATTGTACACCATAATGCTTTCACAAGGTTCTTAGCACAGTCTTGGGGGCCATGCCCGACGGGTGTTGCCTGACGAGCAATGCGGGCACCTACTTCACTGAAGGAGTGTCAGATTTCGTCACCGCGGTCGCACGCGATCGTTGCCTTTGCCCAAGGACCACAGTATTGGTCTCCCTTTGTTATTCATCTCTTCGGGCTCGTTGATGTGGTCACCCCCTTCAGCAGTTGCCTCTGGTTTACCGCGAATCGATTCATCTCTTCAGCGTCTGCTTCCCCGAATGCCAGGTTGTGTCCACATTGTGACCGGTATCCGTTACCTTGCTATGGGCCTCTCGCTCCCGACAGGGTCCAGTCGCTTAACGGAACATGTGTCACGCCGACTATGGCTTTGGCTGTCCGCAGTTGAACTGTCCCGCCTCCTTTCCTGTGGCTCGCTCCCTCAGCCGTGCCTACGGTCGCCAACACTCTCCCTATGTCACCACCCTCCGCCCGTTTCACCTCAGCTCTGAACTGAGTGACTTTCACAGAAAGGAGGGAGGATGGGAAGGACACAGCATTCAATACGCAGTTCCTGTAAGGATAGACCCTTAGCTCCGGTTGGCCTTTGCATCAGTTGTACCGTGGAGCACGGTCCTTTTCGACTAATTATAACACCGCCTGGTCTCACACTTGAAAAATTATTATCACCATCCCACCAATCCAGGTTCGATTGTGCGACCGCTGGCATTTCCTTTCCGGTCTCTATACACGCCCCATTTCGTCCCCTTAGAATGGTCGTCTTCACCCGAGGGTTTCGGTGCTCACCATCGGTCGTGGTCCCACGCGGCCGTTCCCTGGGACACTCATTCTGTGTCTTTCAGTTGCAACCAGACGGAGCGTGCCCCAAAAAGTTTTTCCCACGTCTCGCATCCCAGGATTCCCCTTCTGCCAAACTTGGCACGAAAGCAGCTATTGTACCGCTATTGGTTTCCCAAACGGACTGGTATACATCTCTCCAATATGGATTTATCTTCTGCTCCCACCGATGTTCCGACTCTTACCCTTCAGGCTTCGTCTTCTCCGGCCACTTCTGCACCGGTTGTGGGACACACCGGGCCATATCCAAACCCAGTGCATTGCGAATGTTTGGAATTCACCGGTGCCAAGACTCCTCTGAATCCACATCCCTGTTGTCAATACCACAGGTCTTGTCACTGGTTTACAAGAAAGTGTAGTATATGTGCTCTTCTCACAGAAACACAGTGGCGAGAGATCTTGTGCCGATATGACAAGTCACGCCAGCAGGCAGTACAACGTGCGACTCAATATTCCTCTTCTACAGTGGTTCCCAGTCACCTTCCAGAACTTTCAGCTTCTCATGTCAAGAAGCCTCGTCGTGCGAAGGATTTCTTTGCGGTCCCGCCTTCCACCCAACTTCCACCAGTCATTCCGCCTCCGGCAGACGGGAGCAACCCTCCGTGGTCGCCGCCTCCTACTTCCAGGAAAAAGTTCAAGTCCATGCTTGGCATGCAAACCAAGAATAGAGGCCCAACCCCGTCGTGTGTTGGGATAACTCGTGCATTAACCATTTCACCTACAGTGCCGCCTCCTCAGCGGTCGCATCTTCGGTCCCCACCTCAGGTTCTCGGCCTGCCTTGCCAACCGCGGACATTATTCGCGCCTCTCTCTTGTGAGGTTTGCAGCTCACCCAGAAGACTGAGTGCATTTTGATATAAATTGCGAATCCCTTCTCTCCATTGCACGATTCTTTTCTCTCGAACTGGACGATCTTCACGAGGCAACATCTGAATTAGACTCTCTACGCGCCACTGCAGCACAGGTCCCTTTACTCCAAGAAGCAGTCGATCAACACGCAGCAACCTTAGGTGTCCGATTCCAATTTCACCTTAGCTGACGAACTTGGCAGTTTACAACAGTGAGCGTTCTCCTTACATGCCACCAATATTCTTATGAAGGAAAAATTCTGATGGCTCTTTCCTTTGCCTCCAACTCGCCCTTGGAGAGCACAACACTGTGCAGAGTCTCGGACCCACCGGTCACCTTACAGTCGCTCCTTGCTAAAGTTACGAGTATCGCATGGTTCTACAGCTTCTGAGCACAAGTCACACGGCATCCGCAGGAATTGTTACTGTTCCGCCACCCTTACAAGCCTCTCAAAGCTCGGCGTCCACTAAATCTCCAGTGCCGGCATCAACGAAACCTATACCAACAGTGTCTCTCGCACCCCCTGCATCGGTCGCTAGTGGCGAGCCCGCCCCAGCTGTTACGCTACCAGTCACTGCTATAGACCATGCTGTAGCTTCGTGGTTAATGGCCTCCTCATCGTCGGACTTCGGTCATCCGTCTTCATATAACGTTTGACACTTTGATGACGCGGCAGCATTCGTACCCGTCTTTGCCGGAATAGCACAGTGATCCGACGTCTCTTCTCGTGCCCTCCCGTGCACTGACTGTCTCCGAAAGACCAAAGGCGTTGTGCTCGGTTTCCGGGCTCTCCCTTAGTTTGTTTTTCACTAAAACCTTCTCATATCGTCAGGGAACCGGTTTCTCACTGTCTTCAATTTTCTTCAGCTTCAACCTCAAGCCTTAGATTTACTTTTTTCATTCCTACCTGTGACTCTCACGAACTCACTTTGATACACCTGCTACGGTCCCTCCTGGTCACCAACCATCCATCACCATCAAAATTGTTTTTTTTCTTTCGGCCCCTGCACTGCGATCTTGGTTCCCCGACAGGCCTATCTGCTAGGCCTCACCTTCTTTTTTGTTTGACTGTACCACAAACACTTTTCTTCGTTAACAAGTGCAATGTTAATTCCGAATTCCTTTCTTCGGCTTTCGTGCTTCACGGTCGCCTAGTATGCTGTCTCCACGTTTCTGTGAACGGTCTCTCTTCCCAGCTCATCTCTTTCCGGGCCCCTGGACCACGCTCATCCATGTCACAGCCTCCTCAGCCAACCAAGACCCTCATCTTAGCCGTTGCCTCCTCGTCGGCAAAGATCCTCCAAGCTCGACTGTTTTAAGGTAATGAAAACTTTGTTTTGTTGCATGCCTCCTTTTTTTCATTATGCTTTGCCATGGATATGGGTGCCGTCCATGGTTACCTACGGTTTCGCCGATTTATGTCACTCTTCCGAGACTGCATTCCGACACATGGTACCTCTTGACTCACGGTGCACCGTCACCCAGTCGACCGCTCCTTGTACTGTCACGCCCGCCACCTCCTCCTCAACATCTGACTCTGTTCTGTCTCCATCTAAGGCCTTCAGTCCCCGACCTCTTCTCAAGTTATCTTCGCATGGATGCCGTCCGTTTTTGCATGGTCTTTGTACTCTGGAGCAGCCGGCTTGTAGCACAGGTGGTCGTTAACCTTGGTCCCAACCCGGTGGCAGAATTTTCATCAAGTGTCTGCGACATGTAATTTGGTGCCTACAAATCGTCTGCAAGAACTCACCCCCACTGAACTCTCACAGTATGAAAATTTGCCATTTTTTTTGGGGGGGGGGGGTTGACTTCTGGATTTGCTTTTGACGTTTTAGGCCTCAGAGTCATAGGCCTATTACAAAATTTAAAAATTCCTATAATACATTTTGGCTTTTGGCATTGCATTGTATTGATTTCGATTGTATTGATTTTGAATTTTTAGGGTATGTAACACCATACATATTTTTTCAGATATTTTCTTGTTCATTATGTGCTTCAGGAGGCCCAGGCCCATTTAACGCACAAAGCTCTCATATCAGTAGTACCAAGGTACCATCATTACAATGGGGCCTTTGCTGTCCTTGCTCGTTTTGGCTGCTGAGGCTTAAAAAGATTATAATTTGGAGTTCACTGCTATTCCGCAGTGAGTTTATAAATTTTCAAAAAGCATTTAAAAAAAACAGAATTTCTCACCGTATTGCAAACAAACAAATTTGTCTAAGTACCTCATTGTTGCTTACGACGAAGTAACACGACAGTAGCAGGCGTCCGATAGATAGATGGGAGAATGCATTGCATGCACGATAGACAGAGCGAAAAGCAGAAGTGCTGGGAGGGAACCGTCTCGTACCGATCACTTCCACGAAAAGTGCTGGGAACTAAAAGATGTAGCAAAGAAATACTGTGACAAAGGAAATTTTACCCCAAAATTAATAGTTACACAAGCAAATTCGACAACTACAGCCAAACAACCGTCCAACTAAATAGAACGTTTGTTAAAATCTTGTAGTATGTATCGTAATAAGCTCTGTTATAAAGAGCTTTGATTTATCTGCAGAGAAGGCATTTTTGTCCGCGACGCACGTCTGCCACTGGGGCGCCACCACCATGTTGACGAGGTCTGCTTCATAAGGAAAAACCAGGTAATGGATGTGTTCGACGGCAGTAAAAATTTAGAAATACCAGGTTGATTTCTGTTTTTATTGCCTAACCGAAAACATACATTACCTTCACCGCCCAGCCTTCCCTCTCAGTCGTCAAGGTTCACTCTGAGTGGAAGAAAGATGAAGCAAGCCACGACTCAGGCGGTTTATATATAGGCCTACATGCATGCGCAGAAGGGGGAAGCTACGAGCACAGCAGGGAGGCCAACTTTCATCACTAGGGATTGAGCCTTCAAAGGAAGGATAATGCTCCATAAGGAAATCAAGGTAATATATATATCGTTAGGCAATAAAAACAGAAATCGACCAGGCCCTACCCTGGTATTTCTAAGTTTTTGCACTGCCTTCCTAAATCCATGTGGAGTCTCCTTCACTGAAGCTCTCCTTCTTTCCAGTTGCTTTTTGTATCTAGCATGAAGTTTACTAGAGTGTGAGGGAATTTTACAATATTTCGGTATTGTATCGTATTGTACTGATATTGGTATCAAAAGCTTTACTCAACAAAACTCTGTATCGTCTGCCCGATAATATTACAGGTATCACTTCCACGAAACGGACCTTCCTAAATGAAACTTCCCCCCCCCCTCCTAAACTCAATTGACCGGTCCACCAGAAGTATTGTAGTGAAATTTGCTATACTGTACGAATACAGCGTCCAAAATTTTTTTTTACTGAAATTTTTTAAGGATATCACGATATGTTTCTTCCTGATACATCGTAATTGAAATCTTCTATACCGCAAATCCTTAGTCTACTATAATTATGGAAATACCAAGGAAACCATTAACTTCAGAATGAATGTTGTTTTAAAATTATCTTTCCAACGGCCCCTGAAAAATTAAAATCAACTCGTAATAACAGATATGATGATCCTTTATGTTTCGATTGGCCATTTTGATGACGTCATTAATACTACATGCCACTCCTCAAAGAAATGGCACCACGAAAATTCTTAATGTGTCGGTAGTTTTCACGGAAAAAAAACCTAGTTTTTCCTTTTCATTACGAAAACTGCCATGGAGCATGTTCTTTCATCATGGTAATGTATTGGTATTAAGTTGTGTCCTATGTGCAAATATCGCCACTATTTTATAGCCTGTGCTACTACTGTCAATAATCCCACAGTAGTTATTAAACACACCACTTGTCTCCCCAACACTTCTTGAACAATGTAGCACTCTGTAATGCGTGGTGCAGTGGCAACCCGTGCTAATGACCTGGCTGTTGGTGTGATATTCAGCTTTAAACCCCTCACACCAAAAGATATTCTTTTTCTCTATACAAAATGCAGACGTTCTGTGAACTGTGATCAGTGAACTGCAAGCAACAACACGACAAAGCTTGTGTCCGAATAGTCAATACATTGATATTGCGATGCTGTGCACATCAACTAAACTATATGAAGCTTGAGTTGATGCCAATAGAGTGAGCAAAGTTATGAAATGGTTATTGTGCTTTAAAGTTATTACTTTTTTTAATGGCATGTTTTGAAACATCTAGGATACTAAAGTTTTCCACACGTTCCAGCATTTGTAATTGAAAAAAATAACTGCTGCTTCTATTGACCTCTCCTTCCACGACTAGGAATGCAGTCAGTTTTTAAGAGGACTTTGCAAACGTAGATAGGGTGTAAAGGTTGAGTCCATGTTCTGTTGGCTTGAGACCATCTCTTTATCCATTCTATTCTTCTTTACGTATCATGTTCAGATGAAGCGCACCGAGTACTTTTGTAATAAGGTACTTTCCTTCATAAGCCAAAGCTGAGGAGTCAAAGGTTTTTTTTTTTCGTACTTTTTTTGCAAGCAATTAATATTTTGTCACGGAATTCTAGCTTCTTTTTAATGTAGATAGAAAGAAACACAGGGATCATCTTATCCCAGAATACTTCGATACCACCTCCGTTCTTTATATATATTTTCTTTATGCCTATCTCAAGTCGGCAACTCCTTTCATTTCTCATTTACAGCCATTGCAATTCAAAGTTTACACTTCACCACTAAAAAATGAACAATCACAAACTCTGTCCACTTGAATTTTCGGTGGAATTACGCAGTGTCCACCTTCTTCAGAAGTCCAGGCAAAAAACGAAGTACAAAACGAGGTTCACATTGCTTCAGGCAGTGTCAGAATGTGAATCAGAATTTGAATTTGCCGCATTTTTCGTTGGACCACTGATCTTTATCGCGCGCTCAAACTCTGATTTCCATTGCTTGCTGAGATATTTGGCGAGCTCTGGTCTTGCTAGTCGGTCGATGTTGGGATAGGATGGATGGGCAATGTTCACGAGTGCTGCACCCTGCGTTGGATGGCAAGAGATTCTAACCCATGAAGGTGGGCGTCATTCAGAGTATTAGACTTCAGCAGGACAGAGGTGAGTTCCCACGCTATCTGGTGATTTTCTTTTCGTTGGTGCACGGAATTCCATTGAGTGGGTCTAGTGTCCGTACTTTTCCTTGGTGTTCATGTATTCTCGTTTGGAGTTTTCGGTGTGTCTCTCCAATGTAGATCGATGTGCAGTCCTTGCATGGCACGCAGTACACAACATTCTTTTGGCTGAAGCACCTTGGATCTGCGGGTGGCTGTTGTAGCACATGCTTTGTATTTTGCAGGTTTATTGGAGGGAGGAGGGGGGAGTGGGAACTGGACGTCTATCCTTGCTGCGGGTTGGATAGCGATGGGATGAGGGGGTGGGATAGGTTTTGGGGTGGGGGAGGAGGAGGAGATGGGGAGTGTGGGGGAGGGTGGGTAGGTTCCGGGTGCTTCCCTTTAAGCAGCTTTTTGAGGTTAGGTTAGGGTGGGTTAGGGTGGGTGCTTCAGGAAGCACTTAATGTCCCGCTTTTTGAGGGTTTGATAGACTGTCTCAGTCCTTCCTGGCATATGGGTTACAACAGCACGCCAAAAATCTCGCAAAAAATCTCAGGAAGCAAAGGAAATCAGAGTTTGAGCGCGCGATAAAGATCAGTGGTCCAACGGAAAATGCGGCAAATTCAAATTCTGATTCACATTCTGACACTGCCTGAAGCAATGTGAACCTCGTTTTGTACTTCGTTTTTTGCCTGGACTTCTGAAGAAGGTGGACGCTGCGTAATTCCACCGAAAATTCAAGTGGACAGAGTTTGTGATTGTTCATTTTTTAGTGGTGAAGTGTAAACTTTGAATTGCAATGTCGTACTCACGCCACAGTAAACACCACTTGCCGGTATTTTTCCATTTACAGCCATGTAGAAGACGTTTTAGCGAAGGGCTCTGACAACGAGTAGTTTTAATCATTTTCCTTCCAACAAATGAATGTAGATTCGGTTTGGCTTCTTTGAAGTCGATATTTTAGTTTCCGCACTGTTATAATTAAATCACAACTAGTTAAATAAAGTGCTGTGTAGTGTAGTTAAATAACAGTGTAATTAAATAATGCATTGTCTAGTTGTGAATTTTCAACTGCTACAGTTTACTTCAACCTCGAACATTTGATGACATTTAGTGTTGGCACCTGTTCAAATGTTTCCAGTTGGTTGGTTTTACCAAGTTGCTCTTCAGTGGTATTGTTCGATCTTCAAATTTTAATTGTTATTGGCACACCTGGCCTTATAGCTTCAACGTATCCCCATCACAAGAAACCACACACATAAGTGTGCTGGAAGTATTTCGAATATTAGCAGTACCGGTGTACCGGTAACTACTCAATTTTTATTGTCTTTATTTGGAATTCTCAACCAGCTTGCATCACCTTTCCAAAAAAAAACTTGAATTTATTTTAAAAGGTTGTGGATAAGAATTTCTAGACCTTCATACATAAAGCTCGACACCATAATATATGCACTGTTCTTTAATTTTGTATTTTGCCCTATGCATAGTGCATACACAGCTTTGATCCATTCAGGATTGTGTTTCTCAACTAGTCCTTAGTCTGTTTTTATGCAGACAGAAAGAAACAGATTATGTGGTTTTTGTGCATGCCGCTGTATTTTGGATAGTACAGTATTGAAGTTGCCTACTTACATGATGTTCGTATTATTCGTTTTAGGAACCTATGAAATGTGTTGAATTGAAGCAGTACACGGTTGAGCGACGAGCCATGAAATTTGGAGATTCCCCATTCAGTCATGTGGAATTAAATGAGAAACAAGCAGGAAGATCTGGAGGGTAGGTGTGGTGGGATTTACATAGAGGGATTCGATCGTGGTGAAATTATTAATTTATTATTCATTCATATATTTACTAAATTTTTATTTTCATCTAAACCAAATTGGACTTCCATAGTTTGTAAGTTTTTCTATGTCATCAGCTTTTAGGGTGACTGCCCGCTTCTAGGAAATAAAACGAATTTTGCACGTATTTATTAATTTATACACTTTATATTAATAAAAAATATTTTTATGTTGCGTAGTAGTGCTTCACATTTTCAAAATTGATCAGCTTGTTGAGAAAAGACTGATGAACCTACCGAAAGTTTAGGTGTCGATACGAATGGTCCACGTGTGCGGGTATTATTTCCAACAAAGTTAAACAGTTAAACTAAGTGTTACGGAGAGCGATGCATCATACTAAAGATGACAATGTCTCCTGCATTTTCTTTTATTTCTGCATAAAGCGATCCAGAGATGATAAAGTAAACTTTGCTTGCAGGCCTAGTGTATGGAAATTCACACAGAAGCAAAGTTTCCATCTGGTGGCAAACCGTGCTATTAAAGTCACTGTGTTAGTTTAGGAATCTGGTCTAACACATAAAATCATATTCACAATTACAGTTGAGTAAAAGTTGACATTTTCAGATAGTTGAGTAATTTACCAAATTTGCTGATTAAAAATTAAAATTAGTACTAAGTGAAGTCAGAAGTATGTTTCCGTTATTTTTTGATGGGGGGGGGGGGGGCCTTCAGTAATATAAACTCTTTCCACTGCAGACAGATGTATACCTAGTGGACAACTTGATCATGTACCTATCTCGGCTATATCATGCTCACTTCATTCGGGTTCTACGGGAAAACCCTTGTTAAGCTAGCATTTCATCACTGGACTTAGTTTATTTTTGTCTTCTTACTCAGATGTAAGCCCTGGTGTGAAAGGGTTTAGGGCTAATTCCTTTCATTATAGAATATGCAACTTAACCTCCGTCCATTTCTTACTAGCTGAACTATCCAACATCCCGTAAAATCCTATTCAGTCTCTGACTACAAAATGTTGATTCGGCTGATGTAACTGGTTAGCTCAAATGACCACTGCATCACTAACCCATAATACCAGGTGCGAATAAAGCATATATAGTAACAAAGCTTGCCAATTAATGCATTCCTGATAATACTCGTAGCATTGTGTGGTTTCCTATTTTTCATGCAATTCATTGTTACCAGTTTTGATCAAAATCACTGGCTGAAGGCATTTTTCGTCTCTGCCATACTTAAGTAGAGCGATGTAAACAGAGCACTTTTAAAATTTACAAACAAAAAAAGAAAACAATAAATTTACAACCGAAGTAATAAGTTCCAAACTATAAACTTCACAAAATTACAGTCCTGTAGATAAACGAAACTGTTTGATTCACCTACTTAGTGATTGCATTGGAAAACAGTATAGACTGGAAGCGGACTTTGGTTTTGCTTTCAACTTTTGACCGCATATAACAAAGTTAGCTATCTGGATAAGCCAGTAGGCTATGTCGTTATCGCGCAACAGCAGCAACAGAAAAACTGGCCGACACTCAGATATTTTTCTGTTGTAGTACTTTCGAAAGGTAGTGAAAGTGTGAAACTATTTTGTTGCTTTTCCTGGATTACTTTTATTATGTTGCCCATCCTCAGAAATTAAAATCTTGAAGTTAAAATGTTCTTTTGTAGACAGTAATTCTGTTTCAAATAAAAATAAAATGGTTTGGCATAACAAGGATAGAATACAGAAGCTGACCAAGGTGTTCTGGGTGCTTAGTTTGGAAGTGGTGTATGAAAATTTTACTATTTTCAGATTCAACATCAGTTTTGAGTTTCGCACGTACTATCCAAACGGCATGCTGGTGTTCTTGAAGAATGGACGGAAACATAGTACAAATTACCTTGTTATGGCTTTGCGAAATGGTCGGATTGACGTTACAGTCCAAGGTAGACCAAACAAGAAGGAAAATCTCTCCAGTCAGGGAAAGCTCAATAATGGACAGTGGCGAAAGGTAATCACAATAATGCTCATGACGTATCTTTTACCACACTAACTTGAAAATTCTGTTGCCATAGTAACCACGATAACAGCAATACGACAAACTTCCCAATTAGTTTCTCTGTTAATAGAATAACATTAAGCTCTGCAACAATAAGTTCAAGGACTCTGAATTACCACCTAGCTAGCGTAAATGCCCCATTAATAGCTGGGTGTCCACTTGAGGCCGGTCTCCAGCTATGGCCGGGTCATTTTCCCCACGTGAATACATAGAAACCAGATCTTTAGTTGTGGCCGGCTAAAAGCATTTGTATGATACTGTAGTATTTACCATATTTTAATGTCAAACACATGTTCTGTGTGGATAAATTTCTTTTTAACAAAACATAAATTATCAATTATTATGTAATGAATGGGTTGACAATTGCAGCCGTACTCTTATGGTAGCTGGGTCAATATGGTTTAATTTTTAGCTAAATACTTCAGCTGTTGATAGAGTATTTATGGTAACTAATTTAAAGAATTTAAAACCCTCAAATTCGTCTCCTGATAAATTCAAACCAGTTTAAGGCTTAAAATTTGAAGCTCATGTTATTGTTTTGTCTTATTTCAAGTTCCATATTCACCAAGGCAACGTTATTTAGTTGTTAATGTTACTTTTGGACACATGCTAACTGTTATCTATATTTCAGGTTGTCTTTGCACGTGAAAAACGGAAATTAACCCTAACAGTGGATAATAAAAAGACAAACGAAATAAAACTCACCCGGAAATTACAAGTGCAGCCTGCACTTTACATTGGCGGAATTTCTGAAGCGACGAAGATTCCTGAAACTTTGGTAAGTTTAAGTGAGAAAGGTCCATGGAGAACAGTATTTCTTCACGGTAGAATCCTCCTCACTGTGTTATTTTGGGATGCCCCTTTCACGTTCGGCACCTTTGTACTTAATGCACTTTGCATGCCATCACTTAAAATATCACGTGTCACTTCTAGTGTGCTCTCCTCACTCCCCTCGTTCTGTCTCATCACTGTTTCATTTGCCGCGGCACAGACGGGTCGTCTGTCGGCCTTTACGGTTTTGGTTTTCCGGTAGAAATTTTTTTCTCTAGGTGTTCGTCATGCCTAAAGACGAAAAGAAGCAGCCGAAATCCCTGAGAACAAAGTGACTATCATGAACCAGTGATGGATTTGGAAGTTGTGGCGGCGGTCGAAAAGGCGACTGTAAGTAGAAATAGTGTGGGCGCCCAAGATGTGGCATTAGGCCTAATGTTGCGTTGTTTATGAAGAAATTGCCATCCTGTGGGGAAGTTTAGCAGCCTCAATTCAATCGGTGCCTTAGTTATTAGGGACAGTTGCTGTTCGTGATACTGTTGCCATGGGTCATTCACCTGAGTGTGAATTGGAGGTGAATTGGCTAGGCATGCTCGGAGTCGGGGCCGCCTATTGAAACGATCAGCGGCGTGAGAATGTAGGTTAATTGGGTTACAATAATGAATGAAAAGCAGACGACGATCTCTTCCACAACCAGAGGGCGACTTGGTTAGTGCCTGGTTATTACGATGAATTTGAGAACCGAGTGGACGTTGCTCGTTCTGCAAATAGCGTGATCGGTGATGGTTATCGGGAGTGGCCGGTGGACTATGCCTGGACCACGGTAGGTGACGAAGGCGTTCGTGGTGATTCGTTGCCCGACTAACAATGAAGACCACGACAAATGAGCTTCATTGTTAGTAGCTTTCATTGTTATACAGACGTACTCGTTGTTGCCTACTCTACATAGAGGCCTTGCTTCTGGCCTTGTGGGTATTTGTTATCTATATGGAACGACGGGTCCCAACTGGAGCGGGCTGGATATGGCTGACGATAACACCGGCTCCTGCCAGACCCATACAGACAACTCAATGCAGCGTGTCTCAGTTGACCTTGTTTGTTGTGCGCGCGCGCAATGTGCCTTTGAGTAACTTCCGGTAGTGGAACAAGGCAAGAGAGTGTAAGATGGCTGTAGTTTCTGCTCTCGTAGAACGAATAAATGTGCTTGGACTCAAGTAAGGCTCCGTGTCATGAATTGGGGTAAGAGAATTAGCACAAAGTGGCGCTCCGAACGACGAAGAATCGTGTGACCAGGAAGGTGAGTGAAATTGACATTATGGCAGATTTGCGATCGATCGAATTTTCCGCGTTATAAGCGGGCCAGGAAGAACAATGGCGGTACGTGGCAACGCCAACCGAAACTTTTGTAATCCGCGTGCATCGGCGCAACGCCCGGCATCGGAACACTCAACGAATGTGACATCCAGTGCGGTGGGGTTGTTGAACGATTCTGATTATTTATTGTGTGAAAAATGCCGTTTGCTTTGTAAAAACCATGTTCTAAATGGAGGTACTGACAACGGAATCCTTTGTCTAGGATGGCAAGACAACGCATTTTATAGAGTGCTTGCTTGGGTGACTTGGCGCGAGCGTCGCAAGTTACGTAAATTGGCGAGTGCGAGTGGTTTGTGTATGTCGAAAGGCAAACAAGGAGATATTGCTAACTTGCAGCACGAACGTCTGCACCATCAAGGACGATGGATGTTCAAAGAATTTAACCCGCATACCCTGCCATCTTTATTCATTTTGTATGTGTCAGACTCTTTGCGGTTTTCTTCGTCGGTGTCTGATTCGTTGACTTTGAACCTGAATGGATTCCAGGCTTTCGGGTTCCCATCGATAAACGTTTACAGTACAAGCGGATCTACATTGCTGTGGCCAATGTAAACGTTTTTGTTCACCACCTGTGATCATTATGCCGACCGTTATGGACGATCTTAGTTTTGAATCGAACCGGCATGAACGTGATATGGGTGCGTTTCAGCATGGTTCTTTGCGGGTTGCAGATAAGTCAAGCGTGCAGGACGTTGCATCGCAAACTTGTACTCGTTTGCTACCGTTCGCTTCGAGTGCAGCTGTTCCGACGACACCGTGCAGTACAGAATTCCTGGAGGTACTGAAGGGAGCTTTGATTTCATTAGTCCTGGACTTTTTACTGTCAACTGGTACGGCTCACCTACGTGCGGCGCTAGCCATGGCCGGTTACGTACCGAAATCGTTACCGTTTGCTCCTGAAATGTTATTCACGCAATGGAAAGCTGTTGATGACGGAGTGCGTGATGTGCCAGCAAAATTTCGTTTGTTGCCTTTGGATGGTTCTTGGGTGCTTCTTTCACCACAACTACCGAGTTTCCGATTTACAGTTCCGTGGCTGACTCAGAAAATTGTTCGTCAAAAAGCAAGTAAGGGCTGTCTTACGTCGACCCAACAGGTAGTGTTAGCTGGACGTCTGTCATCCGCTGCCTACCAAGCGACTGAATTTCCTGATGGCACGCGAACAAGACACACAACAGCACTGATTTAACTCTTGTGACATGCAAAAAAAGAAAGAAATGATACAAGTGACTGTGTTCGTTGCTTTGTTACTGTACTTTCTTTTGGAAAATTTTCTTGGGTTGTGTGTTTATCAATCTGTGTTCATCATATGCTATTGAATTTTAAAAAATGATGCTCGGCTGTGTTTCTCTTCAATACTCATCGTTTACTCTTGATTTTTTTTTCATGTGTAATTGATCTTAGGATGATTTGTGCGTTACATTAATGGCTGGTGTATGGCGAGTTTAATGCTACTGCATTTTTTCCTGCAATTTGAAATATGTGCCTTCTTTTGTTGTCATCCTGATTGATGATGTAAGTCAATTGTGATATGTGCCTTTAATTAATGATACTACGTTTGAATTGGCTACATGATGCTAGCTACATTCCATTGCATGTGCGAATTATCAGTTTGAAATGGCGTGGTAGTAATAACTAGATGTTGCCTCCAGGTAAAGTTTTTGTTACGAATTTTGCATTGTCTTAGGAAAGGTGTAATGTTTACTCATCGATCACTGAAAAGCTCTTGACGGTTGTCGAGTAAGCTGTGCGTGGGACTACAGGATAAGTTGTTGGGCGAACCATTGAATAGCCTTGGTGCTATGAGAAATTTTATTTGTCTGCAATCCATTAATGAAACTTAATTGGGGTAATTTAATGGTCTTTGCTTTATCTTTTCCTAACTGATAACATGGGGGATCGATGATTTGTGACGTATTACCTACTCTATTCACGGTTCTGATAAGACATATCAACGGATTCGTTCCATATGAAAGTTTGACAATGACTTCTGTGTACAATGACCCGAATTAATTATATACTTGATTGCCAACCACCTTTATCGGCTGATATTGGGGATTGGTATGCACTGTAGCATGTTTGATAATCATAATCACATTACAGGTATTTTATTGACCAGTTTTCCTGCATATAAAAGGAGTCCTTTCACGGAGTTTGTAAAAGTTTCAGTGCAATTTCTGCCGGTGTTTTCCTAAACGTTTGGGTAGCTATTCAAAATTGGAGCGGTACTTGGGCGATTTTGAATGGGGCTGTTAAAAAAAAAAAAACAATAACAATATGTACTAAGTTTGATATGTAGAAATTACTGTGGCCTGTGTGTTTGATCTAGTAGCCTAAGTCTGTGATCTGTGATTCAGTGGCTTGCGTCGGCGATTAGAGAGCCTACCTCTTTGCTTCATAAGCAAATTTTTGTTTGGGGATTCAACATTTGTGCATAAGTGTGGGTTGTAGTTAAAGGCAAGTTTCGATTACCCTTTTTGTGTCTGGGAGCGTGGCAAGCGTATGCTATTGGTTCTCATCAACTGTTATTTTGATGGGCGTGGTTTCGTTGACATAAAAAAAAATGAAAAAAAAAACTTTCTTTTAAAAGAGTTTGAAGTAGGGGTAGCCTACATGTTGTCAGAAAATTGTATTTTAAAGTAATAAGATGGGGATAGCCTACTTGTTGTAATATGTGTTTCACAATTCGTGAAGTGTTGGATTTTGAACGAGTTTGTCAGTAACTAGAATGAACCTGATTGTAGAATTGGATTAGTTGTGTCTGATGTACCCAGTTTAGATGCATCTGCTCAGGGATCAGATATGTGAAGGGGGACCTTGTTGCGTGTCTCAGTTGACCTTGTTTGTTGCGCGCGCACGCAATGTGCCTTTGAGTAACTTCCAGTAGTGGAAGAAGGCAAGAGAGTGTAAGATGGCTGTAGTTTCTGCTCTCGTAGAACGAATAAATGTGCTTGGACTCAAGTAAGGCTCCGTGTCATGAATTGGGGTAAGAGAAATAGCACATCAAGCACTATCCATAAAGGTCTACACAGTGTGGGTGGGTTCGGTTGCTCCTTGGGAAGGATTTCAGACCCTTGATCTCCTTGCATACCTGGTCTGATAGAGCAACAGCGTACAGTGCATCGTACACATCCAAGCCTCATCCACAAAGCGCACTCTCGGGGGGGGGGGGCCTCCAGGCACCAAGGCAGGATGTAATGGGCCACCACCGTGTGGCAAATAAGTTTTATAAAGTGTTTGTTTTTGACTTGATGCCTTGTATCTGCAAGTATAGCAGCTGCCATTTAGTAAATTTAAATTCTTGGAATATCCTGAGGTTCTGTTACATTTGGTTGTTTCTTTGTTACGTTTTATAAAGATTATCAGTTAGGAAGATCTGTAGTAAGAACGATGAAAATACTTTGTATCATCCTTCTGTACTTTGATTGTTCGAAAAGCATTGCTGTAGTACTTCAGATTGACTCAACGATTATGACAGCAATTTGTAAATGAGATCCTGCCTCATCCAGTTTCTTTGAAATAAAATGTGAAAGGTGTGCACCCTGATACTCAAAAGCTACTCAAATATTATTTCTACAAAGCACCAGATTGCTTTTAAAGGTATGAACTCTGTAAAATTCTTGCTCTGCCTACGAAGACAGCACTGATTCACTGAGAAAGGACGAACTTTCGAGATAAGTAGTTAGTAAGCTGCAAAAAACATTCCCCTTTGCATTGTTGCCTTTGTTCAAGCATATTGTGCAGAGCGAACTATGTTGAACAGTTCCAATTCCTGAGGAATGCTAATAAGGCATACAACAATCTGACCGTGCTAATATTTTATTATTAAAAGCATCATAGATTTTTAAAATGTGCAAGAGCATAAAGTGGGACATATATTGCAAGAGCTCAAAAGCATCACTATTAAAAAGTTATATGTTTTGTACACGTGTATTTACTTGTTATTCTTGGACATGCTGGTGTTGTACACATTGAGTACTTCTTGTTCTTGGCACCATTGCTAAACTTCTGCTTGTGTGAAATTTTATCTCTGATATAACATCATAATCGTCCAGTGAGAGTTGCTTCCATCATGAATCGTCTGAAGCCATTGCCAATATTGCCGCCGTTAGTGGGCTGCCATTATCGAAGTCAATGAGCTACATACAAATAACCAACATCACTGCACCACGAACACTGCACCCATGTTGTTCGCTGTGCAACATGTGAATAACAGTGCACCGACGCGAACAACAAGGCGACAACAAGTACAATAAAGCTAAGATGAGCCACAAATTTGTGAACAATATATTGCATTGTTCCTGACAAATAAACGAAGCAATTTGTTTTTTTATTCAATAAGTAAATAAAAACACCACAGAGAGTGTCACCCATGCTTGGTAAGGGTTAATGTTTGGCTAGTAAATAAACAAAATTGTGCCATTACCCATTTATTTATAAATAAAATAAAATTGAAGTTGGCTCTTTCTCGTTATTTCTGCAGAGCGTTGAACATTTCAAGGGATGCATCAGATATTTCGACATGAACAGTGAACCGATTGATCTTGCTCGAGATAAATTTCCAGGAACTGGCCAATGTTTTGCCAAAGTGGAAAGAGGTGCTTACTTTGCTGGTGATGCTTATGCTGTTTATGGTAAGTTATTAGTTATTTTTTCCATCTACCACTATTTAAGTAAACTGTGATAATTTCATGTAGACTGTTATGCGTAGTGGTTGTAGCTCAAGATAAACAAAATGGACCGATAAATTAGACAAAAAAATTTTTGTTTTACAAGACTGCCCACTTCTCTAAACTTCTCTCGGCAGTGTCTTATTTTTCTAAATAGTAAAAATTTTGCTGCACGACATAAATGTGTTGCACTATGTTGTAACTGCATTGTAACCTACTTTTCTGTACATGGGCTAAAACTACATAAGAGCCTCTTTAGGATGCATAGGGACATTAACAAGTCAGTTTGTGTCTCAGCGTTCAAAGTTTTTTTTTTGTGGGGGGTGGTGGATTTTTTGGGACAGGGGGTTTGTTGTTGCTGAAATTTTTATATTAAAAATTAAAATACAAAGATTTGTTTGAATTGGGCACATTACTCTTTCCAAGGTATTTTCTAAAATTGTTATTAACTAAAGTGCTTCTCATTGTCCTCAGAGCTACGTGACATGTTTGGTATTATCGAGTTTTTGTGCTAACTATTTTTAAATTTAAAGGTGCAATTTTTCGCATCCCTGGCACTTACACTGGGCATTGATTGAGGGGTCCACCTCCAGGGGATCATAATTGCAGCCCTTTATTTCAAGCCCTGGTCAGACTGTCTGAGTGAACAAAACCAAAGAGCCGTAATGGTTGAGCAGGTAGCCTTTGGGATCAAACGTTATAGGTTCAATACCCCATTCAGGCAGGCTGACATTTAAGTCCAAAAGGCAATGGAAACAGGTTTGCCTTTTAGTTAATATTAGCAAACTGGTAATTGGCTTTCAGTGACGTAATAAAAACAGCTAATCTTAAACTAGTGTAGTGTAGTTAAACACCTTAAAACAGAGAAAATATCATCTCACCACCACACAGAACACTAGTCTGTCCAAATTTGAACAGTAGCTAGTCCCCTTTAAATTTTCATTGAAATTCAAGGGACATTCACCTTCATCAGAAAAAAAATCGAAGCACAAAAACAAATAAACGCTACGTGTCTACCATTTTTCAAACGACGTGCTAGTGCGAGTCACCACTCGCTTATATCTCACTGATCTCCTCTAGTTATTCCTAACGCTTCAACAAGCCCAACTGTTCATCGAGCTTGATTCTCAGCTCAGGGTGCACAGTCTGGTTCACCAACTTCCGGGATGCCCGTGTCAGGTTCATTACAGGAACTTTCTGTCTTGAAAACAAAGGATGGCAAGGGGTTACCGTTCCGAAAAAGGAGGAATGGTCTACAGCGGACCGTATGGCACGTGTAACTTTTGTTTACATTGGTAAGACGGGGACAACTTACGAGAGAATTCCAGAGCACGGTGGAGGCAGTGAGACTGGGCACTAGCTTAACAACATTGCACAGTATTCCAAGAAGGAAAAAAACACCAAATTGCTTGGAGTAATATTTCAGTGTTACTCACCTCCAACTCGATGCAGACATATCACCTACATGCTCTTGAATCATTTACCATCTTCCATTTTCATAACAGGAAAATTCCTCTAATGAACTTGACAAAGACGTCACACAAGGCTGAGACACAATCTTCACGAATAGTTGGGCTTGTTAATGAGTGAGCAATAGAGATCAGTGGTGACTCGCACTGGCACATCATGTAAAAAATGGTGGACTCTGACATGCAGTGTTTATTTGTTTTTGTGCTTCAATTTTTCCCTGATGAAGATGAACGTCCCATGAACTTCACCGAAAATTTAAAGGGATCTTGCTAGTGTTCAAATTTGGTCTCTGTGGTGATAAGGTGTTATTTTCTCTATTTCAAGATGTTTCAAACAAGTGTAAAAGCGGGTCTTTTGGGTACTTCGTTGGATTTTGGCGTGCTCGAACGGTTTAGCACTTAAACTTCAATCTTGAATTGATCCATTTCATTTATTTTCTTATGATTTGTCAGGTTAATTCGTGTTTAATTCTTTATAAATTTTGTCAAAAAAAAATATTTATAATCCAACCAAGTCCAAAGGACGCACTTTACGATCGCCTAATCTCATTTTACTTGAATTCAGCTAAATGAAAACTTAAGCAGGCCGCAGGCCGTGCATGTTTCGAAAGTGATGTGACTCGGATAAGAAACAACAAAAAAAAACAATTAACATTTATTTACACTAAAAAGAACATAGGTAATTAATTATACCCAAACACTCGGTGTGGTCACCAACATCATCCTTAAATCATTGGCTTTCAATCAATAAATCATTCATTGACATTTTACACACATTACCTTAAATTCTTTTACCATTGACTGATTATTAACAAAGGTCCATCCGTCTTCAACAATCTTGATGGGTTGTTTAACTTTTATTACATGTGTTCTTGTTTCATATTGACACTCTTATCCTTAACTAAGTGGTGTAAGCTAAGTTTCTAGCTAACAGCTTTATAAAAATTATTCAATTAATTTCTGATATTTAAGTTTAATATTAAATTTGGTCACATCATTTCTATTCCGAAACTGATTTAAAGCTGATTTATCGCTAATTTAAATTCTTTCCCTTTCATACTCACAAAATATGAGGTTGTCGTTCGCCGTGCCTTTGACCTGGCTCACCGTCTCATTCGCCCATCTCCCAACTTGTTTTCCGCATCATTTCTTTACGTTCGACCATCGAGAATTGTGCAGGAACCTTTTAAGTGATGCTCATCGTGGCTGGAGTCGCTCTATCTCTTTCCAGCCAAGTTTTTGATCTACTTTCCCCAGCGGAGGGGATTCCCGTTGTGACGTCAAAGCTTTTGCGAGCGCTTGACTGCACTTGATTGGCTAATGAGCCTTAACATTTCCATGAGTGCATTGCTCGTAATTTTCATTGGTTAAATAAAATTACTTTTTAATGTATTTTAAACTTGTTAATTATATTACATTGGTATTTCCGAAATCTGTTTTAAAAACTATAAACTAAAAATAACTGAAGTGTTTATCCACACGCTGGTTCTTGGCTACGGCGTTTTCGTTGCGCACACACGCCTTCCAAGCTTTCCTATTTAGCATTTCCTACGCTCATAAAACTTGTACAAAAACTGCTGTAATTCCGGTTCTTACACCACCCTACCTTTTGAAAAATTAAAATTCTCCTGAATTTTCTTTAAATTTAAATTTTTGTGACTTTAAATCATAATCATCTTTGAAATTAATTAGTTGTTAATAATCCTTCAATTGGTTTCTTACAGAAGCACATCCCAACTGTGAAAAAAATTTCACATTAGGCCATGCAAAGTTTTAAAAGCACTTTCGTTGAGCGTAGTCTCACTAAAAACTGTAAAAATGTGTTCATTCTTTTTTTCGGAAGTTAGAAAGCATAAAATTGGTCATTTTCGATCAGCGGTAGTGATCGAACCATTTCACTGGACGCCGCCTTCTTGGATGCACTGAAAAGCTGGAATTCCTCTCTATCCAGGCCTCTAAACATATTTTCTCGATGGCCATTTGGCATTCGCCAATCAGACGGAATATAAGAAGCTGTTTCTAGCTGTCTCAAGCTACCTTTCCAAAGCAGTTGAAGATGCGTTCCCTTATTTGGCTAGTTGGCACCACATGACCGATTGGCGTGCTCTCATTGGCTGACAAGTGATTTTACAATGGTTGCCATGGCACGCTTCAGATTTCACGTGAGCCAAGATGCATGAGCGTTTGCGTTCAGTTCGCCGTTGAAAATTACGAAAAAGATAAAGTTTCATTCCATTAAAAAATTAAATCAGCAGCATCGATGCGCAACTAAAACGGAAAAGGAGCCTATAAACCTTCACACTATTGCTTATCAGGTGGGAACAACGTTTTGTAGCCTAACTAACGCCGACTTTCGGACGCGTTTTTTCAACATGGAAATTTCAATTTTTAGTTCATTACCGGCCGTAATTTTATGAAATGGTTCTCCAACACTTGGCCTTTTGAAGCCATTTATCCGATTTTTTCTGTGCACCTTAACGAATACATGTTGCGTGCATGTAGCAAGTTTTAGAACATCGTGTTCAATACTTTTCGCAAGAATAAATATATCGTTATTGCCTCATTCAGAGCAAATAACAAACCAAAGAAACCCCAAAAAAAAAAATTGACGCGGGGCTTTTTAGGTGATGCGGCGGTGCCTGAGAACCATTTTTTCAACTTTGCATGGCCTTACAAAATTACTTAAATTGAAAAAAAATTCCACAAAATTACAATCATTTGAATATTGTTACATAATAATGATATGATATAAAATAAAATTCTCATTGCAACTTCATAACATTATCCTTCACATAATAATGTAATTCAAAGTTATTCTTAATAACGTAGTTTCACATTGTTTAATTTGATCGTGTTTGGTTTCATTCATCAATGTCCATTTAAATTGATTCACGCTGTTCAATTTGTCAACGTTCTTTCATACTTCATTTTTCATCAACGCATTATTTTATGTAATCATTGTTCAGTTGCTTTAAAACGTGCATTGTCCTTTCGCGTTATTGTTCCCTTTGTATTAGTAGCTTTCAAAAGTCTCGTTGACGTTGCTTCCTTGCGCGGTTGATGCTTTATTTTCAGTGTTCATTTTTCGTCTTCCGCATGGCGATCACTATAAGCCGCTTACCTTCTTTTAATCATTGTCCTTTTTATTGCTTCTTCAATGGCACTGATTGCTGTCCGTCTGTTGTGGCTCGTGAAGACTCCTTTGGTGATGCGATGTGTAGGGGGGGGGGGTGTCTCGGTACACCTTCACTTCCCCTTTGTAGTCAGCAGTTAATTGGTCTGGAGATTGCCTTGCAGCCAGTCAAAGTCCAGTCTCGACTACCTTCACTGCGTGTGTGTGTGTGAGGGGGGGGGGGCAGCCTCCCTGACATTCTCCTTGTTTACTCCAATACACGAACCAACTTTAAAGGAAAAAGAAATTTTCCTTCCTGGGACATCGCCTCTGGCAACGCACGCATCTGCGCTGAACTGCTGACTAAAAAAAAAAAAAAGAGTGGGGTTGGTGTGTTTATGACTCACCACCATACTCCCCGTTCTCTCCCTCCGTGGCCTGTTGATCACAATCGCACTTTACACTCAATTGACCTTCTCACATACATGTGGTTGTCATCGTTAGCTAACACCCTGAAGAGCTCTTGTTTACATCTGGCATGTTTCGAAGCACTTTTCTTTTTCTTTTCCGCTGCATCAATTTCTCGTGATTTGCACTGTCGCTGGATTTCCACTTTTACATTTTACTTTGTAAAAAAAATTGCTGCATTTTTCACTTTGCATTTTTTCCTGCACTTGAAATTTTACTTATTATTGAGAGAGCTTTTATCACTGCACTTTCACTTTAATTGATTGCAACTTCCTGTTGTTGCAAATCCACTCTTTTCATACGCACGTTTACTTTGTTATCGCACTTGAAGGAAAACTTTGATTGCACTTGTTTTACTTGTCCATGGCATCTCGTTCACTCATTTAAAATTTCTCATTCACTTTTCTACTTTTTAAACGACTTACTAAACGCTGCATTTCAAACGATGCACTGGTGAACTTTTACGTCATTCACACTATTGGCACAAATGATTTTACTCTTTATTTCACAAATCACATTCACTGTCTACGCTACTCTCACCATTTAAAAATGGAAGTGGCTATTTACAGGAACAGTATCTGCAAACAACTGGCTATTTACAGGTACTATACCTGTAAGTAATTGACTATTTATAGGTACTGTACCGGTAAGCTACTGGCTATTCACAGGTAGTGCTCAAAAAGTGAATGCACCAAAGCCAACATACTTCAGTAGCACGAAAGCATCCGGCTGCATTGCTGTCTGAATCGTAGTTTGATCTTCCAGGCAAACCATTACGTTACTAAAGTCCGCAGATGTGCGTTAAAGTCACGTCTTACGCGTAATTCCGGAGCTGTGCTTCGACAAAACGCCTTAAAATGTAAATTTTGCGGGAAGGCTTTAGAGTTACAGACTCACTGGTGGCCGAGATAACCAAATATGTAATCACAATTGATGTTAACCACGCCAAATCTGAGAAATCTGGGCCAGATTTTTACCTGAAAATATGGACGTTAAGCTATTGTTTCGAGCATAAGACGTTGCGTGTTCGTAAATGCGAAACAAATATCGCATAATACCGTGGCGCCATCTGTTGTCATTTTGTGTTATTAACTTTTAGCATTATTCACTGGTGATTGAGAACGTATTGGATTCTCTCAGATTAATTTACGCAGGCTTAGCTAACGTTTACGTTTTTGATAAATTTGCCTTGTTCATGGTTTTTGGTCATTAGATGTGCTTTTAAGCCACGTTTAACGTGTAATTTCAGAACAGTGCTTATACAATCTTCGACAAAATGCCTTACAAATGAGAATTTTGCGGGAAGGCGCTTGTGTTACAGACTCAACGATTATAACCACTCGTGGCCAAGACGATCAAATCTCTAAACATTCTGTTTGATGTTAACTGGGGCAGATGTGAGCGATATGGGTCAAATCTTTACCTGAAAACGTGAACTTTGTGCAGTCGTTTTAAGCGTTGCAAAAGCGGATTTATTACACATTTATACGAATGGAAAAATTACACGACAGTTCAGTGGCGCCATCTGTTATCAATTATACTGTTAACCGTTACAGATTGTTCACTGGTGCTTGAAAACTTACCATATTTTCTTAGGTTAATTTATGTAGGCTTAGCTAATGTTTACTTTCTTGATAATATTTGTTTGTTCATGGTTTGTGCATTCCTTCGCTTGCTGCAGGATTTAACGATATTAAAGACAACAGATGGCTCCGGGGTAGCATCGTGCGATATTTGTAAAAAAAAAATTAGCAATAAAATGCTGTTTTCGTTCATATCTAGCCTAGGCTTATTTAGATTTGATGAATAACCACCATGCCTGATCAGTTATGAAATTCACACAGTAAAAAGAAACTATTTAAATGTAATATGTGTATGTACGATTTTTCGTCTTTTGGCTAGTGCAGTATTGTCTTTTTACGAAATTGCAATTATAAATAGGAATTATTTGGGTTTCATGAATGAACATGTCGGATCTGGTTTACGAGATAGGCATGGAAGTGAAAAACCCATTTAAATGTAATGAGTGCAGATGAGCTTCTTAGTTGTTACAAAATTAGTTGGCAGGGGGTGAGAGCAAAATAAATAAAAGAAATTGAAAATGAGGTCCCACAATTCAGCTAGGGGTCTGTCTAGAAGGAGGGCTTCCCAAGAAATAATTCATTTCCAGCAATTTTAGTACCTTTGAAAAGTTGTGAAAACCAAATTTCACAATTTTTATTACTTGCAACAAACGCTTTGTCTACTTTTAACAAATTTTAGTCCTATTTAGTCCTAATTTTCTTTTCGGATCTGTCGCTGGGGGTAATCCCCGCCCCCCCCCCCCGGGTGCGACACTATTTGATCGCTTAAAACAAACAACTGAAACAAGCCACTGTCAGCCTTTCGTACGAGCTTGACTGTATAGTTCATGTTAAAAAATCACATGCCACGCGCACAGTGTCAGCACTGACAAGTCGATGCTTTTGAAAGGTTTGTCGTATGGCTATGTAATTTGATGTTTCCTCAAGTAAGGCTGTACTTTAGATATTACTGGAATTTTCAGGATTTTCTTAGACGACCTTTAAATATTCAGGCAGATCATACTTTAATTTGAAATCAAACTGCAATAATCGATATAATTTGAACCGTTTTTACCGTACTTGAAAGCCATCGTTCTTGTTGCAGCTAATATTCTTCAATTTAAAGGTGAGGACAACACTTTCTGTTAACCAGAATAGTGCGTAGCCATCTTATTAACTGTTAAATCCGTTTTTTGAACATCGACAAGGCCACCGTTTCAAGCGGCCGCATCTACGGAATCATTATTGTGTCAGTCGTGTTTTGACATATTTACCGGTGCTCTGAAAATTGTGCATCCATCCGTTTTAAATTACGGTGGTGAAAAGTCGTATCTTTTATGTGTAGTCCTGGTCCCTTCTAAGGAAATTTTACTGCAAAATTGTACCAGAAAACTGATCGTGTACACGTCCTGTGAAATTTCAACATTTTAAAACAGTGTCGAGTGAGCATCATTGTGTGAGCCCTGGGATACAAGTGAATGGAAGTTTTGTTTGAGGGGTTTTATTCGTAGTTTGTGTTTTCCCTGCTCATTGGGCTTGAACACCATTCTATTTTGCTAAGATTTGGATAATCATGCGAGTATGGAGAAATATTTATACAAATCTGGTTGTGGTGAGAAGGGGGAACAACGTCGCATCAACCGCTGTAGCACGATATTTTACGATACTTTCCAGTCACCAAACACTTGCGATCGTGGTCGAAGCACCCCAATACTGTGCACTTCAAGCCATAATTTTCCTGAAACCAGTCCAGGAGAAAATAGGTTACAGGCGACTGACCTACCAGCCCTACATGACCTCTTTTCTAAACTACTGAACCGTCTAGAGGACTTCAGTCTCGAGAAGGACATAGACCTGGGAGATATTGGTACAAAGATGGCCTCAATTCCGCCACAGATAATTAGTATGATTGATGTAAAATTCACTGATTTTAAGTCAATGTTTGAACAGTGGACTACAAATTTCTTTCTGAAACAAAAGCAAATTTTGGATGAATATACAGACATTGTGTTATCCAGAATTGACACACGGTTAGGTGAATTGGAGAAAAATCTCTCAAAGTGTACAGGAGACGACCCAGGAACCCATCAGTGCGCTGCTGGAGTCAAGAGTCAAAACGTGATCCAGGATCAAGCTGCTCCAGGAATTACTTCTCTTCTAGTTAAGCTAAATTCGACGCGAAATGGGGATCTGGAAATTGTCTCTGCCCACCTGGATAAGACTCCAATAGTAGAAAAGGAAACCGGGTTGCCACCATTCAATCAAGAGAGGCCACTACACAGAAATGTAACCGTAAGAAGAGGAGGCAAACCCAGGAAGGGCAATAACCATAGGAAAAGCACTGCAACATGCCTAAACATCAACACAATTCATGATAGCAACAGTGAAAATTCTAAAGAAAAAACCACACATGTAAACAAGCTTTGTGATGCCAAAAACCAAATCACAGAGATAAAATAAATGATGCTGGAAAGGGGGATAAAATAGGACCGCCAGAAATTCCATGCAAACAAAATGTGATTGTTGAGGACCATTCTGTGTGGCTTGGCCAAACAATTATTTTGGGTGACTCCAACGTGAGGAACCTGCGAGGTGGTGTCCATCCAAAATCTAGAACATGGACATATCCTGGTATGAGAGTGTGTGATCTTGCATCAAAGCTCCAGCTCATCTTAAAGGACAGTGACCCAAAGGGGACTTTCATTATCTGTATAGGAGCAAATGACATTGCTGTTGAGCCACCTAACCGCATTGCCCTGCGGTTTGTTGCATCGATCCGCTCGCGATACCCGCTGTCAAAGATCACCATCATTGGTCTTTTACCTAAAACAAGAAAATCGGATAATGACCTAGATATGAGGGTTGTCCACACGAATAAACTACTGCGACAGATGTGTGTGGAGAACCAGTACTCCTTTGTTGCAATCGACAAACAAATTTGGACGGACCATACCTTGATGGCACGGGATTCAACCCACCTTACGGCAAAAGGAAAGTCCATGCTTCAGATGGAATTGGTTAAAGTTCACTCCCCTTCGGAAAACCAACTAGTTTAAATGGGCAATTCCCAGTGTGTGATTATAGTAAACCTTTTAGTTTGTCTAACCACGTTTGCATTCTACTGAATGCACGAAGCATAATACGAAATATTGGTTGTTTTAGGGAACTCATTGGGCAAAACCATTTTGATATTATTTTTGTGGTTGAGTCTTGGTTAACCATTGGTTTCACCGACCCTATGTTGGTAGATACTAAACTTTATAGTGTTATACGTCGTGACAGGGGCAGTAGAGGAGGGGGACTTCTGATTGTACATAGGGCTGGTATCCAACTTGTGGTGGAGAGGGTCTCAGTCGACGCAGAATGCATAACTGTTACACTCCCCCAAAACAAAATTAATTTTATTCTTGGGTATCTACCAAATAGTTTTGTGAAGGCTGACATATTGGCCATATGTGATTTTATTGTTGCTTCTGTCAACCCTGATCACTCAAATATTCTCCTGGGGGATTTCAACCTGTCCACAGTTGACTGGGAAAGTTATAGTGCCGGCGACAGCAACCACGAGTATTTTCTAGAACTTATTGCCCCATTAGGTCTGAACCAGCTGGTAGATAAACCAACTAGGGGGAACAATGTTTTGGACCTGGTTTTTACACATGAGGACCGTTTGATTTTTGACCTTGAGGTTGGGGAGCACTTCGGTAATAGTGATCACTGTGTTGTGTGTTTTTCAGTAAATCTTGGTACTACTGGGGAAGGAAATTCACAACATTTACCAGATAACATCATTCATGGCAAAATTAACTACGATAAGCTTCGTGATTCCCTAGCAATTGTAAAGTGGGATGAGCTTGTTTTTGAAGGTCACCAGGATATGGAATTGGCGTGGACTTGCTTTCAGCAGATTCTATCTGGACATTTGAAACTAAGCCGTAGTGCTCCTGCACGACGCCTATACGGATGTGGTATTTTTCCTGCTCATATTTTGAAAATGAGCCGATTAAAACTTAAGTGTTGGCGCACCTACAAATCAAACAGGTGCCAACTGACATTAAAAGAATATAATTTAGCTCGGAAAAAGTATTCTGAGACTGTTGAGTCATGGTACAAATCCAGGGAAGTATCAGCAATACGAGAAGGGAATCAGGCTTCCCTATATAAACTCTACAGGAAATTAACCTCAACCTCACGGGCTCTGCCTCCCCTTAAGGATGGAGACTTCTTCATAACTGATAAGTCATTAAAAGCAAATTTACTAAGTAATACTTTCGCCTCAAATATGATTGTTGATGATGGAAATCTTCCCACCCTTGATCAAGGAGTGTCCAGTATGACCGCCACGTGTCCTCAGGTTAACTTTCCACCCCACGTTGTTCTTCGAGCTCTTTCTAGGCTCAAACCTAGTAAGTCCTGCGGACCAGATGGAATCTCGGCATTTGTATTAAAGGAAGTAGCCAGTGTTATTTGCTACCCGCTATCTGCTCTGTTTTCGCGTTCTTTTGCCCTTGGAGTATTGCCCAAGGCCTGGTGCACTGCAAATGTGGTACCTGTTTTTAAAAAGGGTTCCCCCTCCGATCCCCAAAATTATAGACCAATTGCTCTTACATGTGTTACATGTAAGGTAATGGAGTCTGTTATCCGTGACACACTTCTTCAATTTCTTGGGGATAATTGCATAATTGCTCAAGACCAGTATGGGTTCCTACCCCAGAGATCTACTACTCATCAATTATTAATGGTCCTCGATAGATGGACCAGTGCCCTCGATATCGGTATTCGAACTGATAATATCTACTTTGATTTCAGAAAAGCTTTTGAATCCGTAGTCCATCAGAAATTACTATTGAAGATAAGTAGCTGCGGTATCACTGGGAAATTATACAAATGGCTGTCGGCCTTTTTATCTAACCGGAATCAGCGGGTCATCATTGAATATACGGTTTCGTCATGGGTTCCAGTACCATGTGGTGTTCCTCAGGGTTCAGTTTTGGGACCACTGCTTTTCTTAATCTACATTAATGATTTAAATCTTTCAACTACAGATACCTTCGGCTTCAAATTCGCGGATGATCTCAAAATTGGCACGGAAAATTTAACCTTGTCTAGATCACAGGATCTACAGTCACAGATTCAAAAAGTGGTTGAATGGTCCACACTTTGGCAACTACCGTTAGCTGTTCAAAAGTGTGTCACTTTCCAGGTGGGAAATTTTACCAGAGTTAATAAGTATAATCTTGAAAACGTGCTTCTTCCAACAGTTAATGAGATAAGGGACCTTGGGATCTGGTTCACTAGTAACTTAAAATCATCTACTCACTGTAAAAAGGTCTGCGACTCTGCTAATCGTCGTTCAGCTATTGTAAATCGATGTTTTATCTCTGGAAATTCTGTTACCAAGGTATGGGCTTTTAAGGTATTTGTTCGTCCCCTGCTGGAATATGCTACGCTAGTCTGGTCCCCATACCTGGTCCAGGACATTGATCGTCTCGAAAAGGTTCAGCGGAGGCTCACCAAGGGACTACCGGGCCTTCGGGAGGTCCCTTATGAAGAGCGATTGGAAAGGGTGGGCCTTGAACTGCTCGAGTTAAGAAGAATCAAATTCGATTTAATTCTAACGTACAAGATCCTTCACGGTCTTATTGCCATTGACCTCCCCTTTTTTGATTTGGCGCAACGTGGAATTAATACGAGGGGCCACAAATGGAAACTTTCAACTCCAGTAGCACATTTAGACTGTCGCCGGAACTTCTTTTCGGTCAGGGTGGTAAGGCCTTGGAATTCCCTCAGTGATGAAACAGTGTCTGCATCCACTGTTGCTAGATTTAGTGGACTGCTGCATACTAACGATTTGAAAAAATTCCTAAAACGTCCACTGCCAGTGGCCAATGGTTGATTCTTGCTAAATAAATTGGGAGCAATATAAGCGGACTCCCGTCCCTTTTGTTATCCCTCCACTTTACTAGTGGAAAATGTTATTATTATTATTATTATTATTATTATTATTATTATTATTCTTTATGTGCCTAGCATTAGTAAATAATGAGGAAGAACACAAGTTCAGTAGTTTTATGGTAGCCAGTTGCTTGTAAACATAGTACCTGTAAATAGCCAGTTGCTTGCAGGTATTGTACCTGTGAAAAGCCAATAGCTCACCGGTACAGTACCTGTAAATAGTAGATTACTTACAGGTATAGTACCTATAAATAGCCAGTTGTTTGCAGGTACTGTACCTGTAAATAGCCACTTCCTTTAAAAATTTCTTCTTGACACTCGTGAAATTTTCACTTTGCGACATTTAAACACATTTTTCTTGCAACTGAGCACAACTTTGATTCCTTACTTTGCATTTTTTACTCATTTAATGCATTTTTTTTTCACTTTGAAGCACTTTTCACCTTGAAGAAATCACTCGTTGACTCGTGTACATGCAGCACTGAAGCTGAACGACTCACTAAACAACTATTATTCACACTTCTCTTATCACTGAAGCACAGTTATTTCAAACACTTAAAATGTACTCAAAGCAAATGTTTCTCATTTGTCATTAAATTATTTCAATTGTTCATTGACACTTAACAGTCTGTGAGTATGAAATCAGCTTACCTGTTTGTACCCCTAACCGTAAACATCCTAAGCTACACTATACACTTTATTGTGCTTGGAATTCGCCATATTTCAATAAAGAAAATCACACATTTCATAAAATCAAATTTCTTCAATATTTCTGTTGTTAATACTCATATTTCTTATTATGACTGTAAATTCACTTTAAACTTCATTTAAATCATTAATCTTTGCCATTTATTTATTGATTCTTATTGTGCTCTTTATTTCTCATTATGTGTTCTTATGTATTCAGTTATTCTTATTTATTCATCACTGATTAACGCATGTTGTACCTATTGTTCTGTGTTATTGTATTTTCTTTCTTTCACACACTCAAATGAACGACCTTACATTAGTCTTAAAAAAATGAATCCCTGTTTTCCTTTCTTCAAAAAAAAATCATCCTCTATGCGCCTTTTAATTGTCCGTTTAGACTTACTGTATGTATTTGGATGTAGCCTATCCTGTCTGCCCTCTAACCTACGACATTTTTGGTAGATAGTGACAGAAGTGATCTTTCTTAATTAGCCTTGTGCGCGAAAACCAAACTTCAAATTATCTTTTACATTCAAGTTGGATGCAGAGCGATCCGTCAAACTCTTTATTTAGTCCGGTATAGCCTGCGTTTTTCCCTTCACAACATGGCACCTACCTGGCCGCTTGGATATACACATCCGAAATTAACCTTTCTGTCCCCTTTTTACTTTTATTCTCTCCCATTTAAGACATTGGAGCGGGAAACGAAAAAAAGCGTAAAGCTAAAGCTGGGTTTTAAAAAAGATCCCGTGGAACTTTTAAATAAGGGTTTTCTCACGCTTTACTAAACAGCTCCACGATGTTGAAATTATCCCTTAAACTATTTTCTTCTCTCGTAAAATTTATTTTAATTTTGTCCTAATATGAGAGGGACGCTTCGCGTACCCAATATTTATTCTTTTTATTTCTCGTCCATCAACACGTATTTATTTATTCACTTATTTATTTGTTTGTTTATTTCTCCATACTCTTCCCCTATTTCGTCATTTCACTCGGTTATCTTCAGTAGAGTATGTCCTTTCTGGATCCCTCTCAAAAAAAAAAGAGCGTAAAAAACGTGTTCTCGTTCGTCGAGTTTACTGTATGCTGCCTGTTTCCCCATTTCTATTCTTTCCTCATTTTGTTCCCTCAATTGAAAGAAAAAAAAGTCGGATGACTAACAATTATATCCTCCAAAACGCTGGACTCCAAACGTCCGCCTGTAGCCTGGAAGCGAAATCCTCCTCTTCGGCCCTCATTTGAGAAACTCGGTTCTCACCTCCTTTCGGCTGCCGCCTTGGCTGCTATCGCCGTCGAAAATGAAAAGAAGAAGGAATTGAAAGAAAGAGGCCCTAAAGAAGTACCATGCCACGAATCATAAATCGCCCTATTGGATTTTTCAATCCACTACTGCTAAACAAGAGAAAAAGAAAAGGATTTTTCTCCTCCCGAGAAACAAAACCTACCGAAAGAAAAAAGTCAAAGAAAAGGAAGACACACCTGTTGAATTTCGCTCTCTCTGAGCGAAAGTCTTTTAAAAGAAGTTTGCGAAGAAAAAAAGAAAAACCTGCCTATCATCAGCCCCTCTGGTGTAACCAGTATGATTGTCGCGACCAACCACCTGTCCGACATCAGATTTCTTCCCTGATTAAATTTATTTATGAATGATTAGAAAATATTCCCCCTAAAATTCTTCTGAAAGTATGTTGTGGTGTGTATTTATTATTTATTTATTTATTTAAATTGTAATATGTGTGTCTGTTCGTAGTTTAACGACAATTGCGGTCGATAAACTCGTTTTTCTGATCTTAAAAAATTGCTTCTTAATGTATTTATTTCTCTTATCGCCAACCTTAAAAGAGATTTTCTCCCTGGATTAAACTCCTGTGTCTTTTCCCCAAATCTGTTTGCGCCTACTTCTTTGTCATTTCCTCTCTCTCCCTGATGGAGGATCGCATAAACGCGTGATGCGAACCAAAAGTTGTTCTTTGTTGAAGCCGAAGCCCAACATTTTCTGCCAGCCAATTATGATGAAGCCACCTTGCGTTATCACTGCTTCCCGACCTCTTTCTTTGCAATTCTTTTACTATTTTGAAGAATTTACTGTGTTCTTTTGCTCTCTTCGGAAAAAAAAATTCTGCAGTTTACATACTGCTCCTGGTGGAAGATTACATAAACTAATGATGCGAACCATTTTGTTAATTGGAAATTTGCTGACCCTCTTATTTTCTGCCAACAATTCTGGCGGAGGTTACTATACTTTCTCCCTACATTCCCTTTGAAGAGTCTGCTGCAATTTACATTCAGTTTTACGTCTGTGTCTGTGTGTGTGTGTGTTAGTTATCACATCGGAAAAAATAATATTTTATAGCCGACGAAAATATACATTACCTTATTTACACTAGCAGTTTCCCCTCAGAGCTGCTGTTTTCCCTAGAAGTTGAAGTTGTCTTCCCTGCCTGGCTCGTACTTTACCGCGCATGCGCCAAGTTCCCTTACATAAACCCCCGTGCAGCTGCGGATACCATCATTTCTCCTAGGGCGCTCGCCGCGTGCGGTTGCTCACGAGCTTGCTTCCCCGGTTATCCGCTGCCGCTTGCCTTCAGTCCGCGGTGGTTGCCACCATCCCCCGTCCGCTGTACCTACCAGGGGCTGTCCGTGGTTGGACTCGTCCTCCGCATATGCTGCCTAGCCATCCGCTAGGATTCGCCCGAGTGAAGAGTCGCCTAGACGTTCCTCCTGTTCATCCTTCAAGGACATTATCCTCTGTCTGCATTATCCATCCTGATGTCTGTCTGGTTGGACACGTCCTCCGCGTATCATCTCTGACCATTTGCTGGGCTACGCCCGAGTGGAGGATCGACAAGGGATTCCCCCGTCCTCGCCTGCCCTCATCCTTCAGGATTGGGATTGTCAAGACTGTCTTCGGGCCCTGGTTACCTTCCGTTTCCATCCTGCCTGCCACGACCGTCAGGTTCTGCTACTTCTTTTCCACCCATCCTCTGGGTTCATAGGATGGGATCCACCCCCTGGTCGTTCCGGTCACGCCTACCTGCCGATCCGCCGCAATCCTTACCTACGTGCTTCAACACGGGCTGCCATGAATCATAGCCGTCCTCATTCCGCTGCACCGGTCAACAGGTCCGTCTCTCCTCCAAAGGATACTGGCGCCTCCCCTTTCCCTGGGCTGACATCTCCACGGCATCACTACGATCCCCGACCCCATCTCTCTCAAGCCTCAGTTCGACGCTCCGGTCGACTCCCTGTCCTGCCTCCCGTTGTGCGCCATCCGCGCGAGCCTCCATCTGTTCCGTTTCCTGAGCTCACTGCAGCTTTCCCTTCCACAGGGAAGAGATGAGCCTTCCGTAAATTTGAAAGCCGGTTCACTTCGTCCTTGTCTAATCAGTCCAGCCGTCCTCCGTCAACGATCCTCTCGCCTCCGGCTCCGCTTCTGCCATCCCCGGTGGTTTCTATTCTACTGGGGTCCGACCGACATTTGTCTCCGATCTTTCAGCCGCCTCCTGGCTTGCAGTTACCAGTCCCATTTCCATCCTTTCGGCATCCGATAACCTGGGGAGGGGCGTCTTCGACCTCTTCCTCACCATTGCATACACTCGACCTGGCCTGCAGTGAGTCCATCAGATCAGAGGATCACTATGCAATCCTCCGGCCATTCTCTCCGGACTTTCTATCCTTATCCCCACAACCTCGAACGATCCTTCGCCATCGTCCTGTCCACATCCCTGGCATAACCCGCTTGCCGCCTTCTCGTCCTGCCGCTTCGTCTGTTTCCACTGTCCTTACCAAGTCGGCATCCTTCCTGGATCTGCACCAAGGATATCTCGCCTCCATCCTCTCCCTCGCTATTCTAGTCTTTCAATCCTCCAGCCCATAAAAAAAAAAAAAAACGGAAAATAAAGAGAAATTCAGACAAGCCAACAGAAGAAATGAGGATGGTCACTAAGAACAGACAACCTCCTCCGCGCAGATCCTGGCCAACGACTTAACCCTTTCAACTGCAAGAATAACCTCACATACTGTGATCCCGCTATTCGCACGTCAAGTCTTTTTCCCATTGGAGCCTCTTCCGTCTTACCCTCATCCGCAGGACACAAGGACCAGGGTCTCCATCTTCCGCCGCTAAACGGCGTCACCTTATGCTGCCGCCACCTTATGCTGCCGCCACCTTGCGGGATTTCAAATTCAAACTGCAACCGCCAACTGACGCTTCCTCTTGGATTCAGCTCAACCATGGCGGACAGCTCTTCATCGGAAGAATTGGATAATACTCCTCCTCGCTCTCCATCGTCAGCGCTTGCCACCATCAACGTTCCTTCACCCAAGAAATGCAAGTGCCCCGGATTTGCCTTTCCTCTGCCAAAACCCAGACTTGATCCCCATCCTTGTTGCCAGCACGACCGGCTGTGCGATGGTTCGCAAAAACGTTGCAAGGTCTGCGTCACGATATCCCCCTCTCAATGGACCATGATTAGAAAACATCATCTTCAATCCAAGCAGCGGGCGGACCGGGCCCGTCGTCAACGCGGCTTGGCTGCAGCATCCGCTGCGGAGCATCAATCTTTCCCCGATACGGCCCTTCTCACGTCCCCGTCCTCGGATGTATTGGGACGGTCTTCTCATCCTGTTCCTCCGCTCCGCGAGGATACAACCAGTTCCTGTCCTACCCAGAAACCAAAGATTCGGTTTGTCTTAGATTCATCCTCGCCTGCCTCGTCTACTGTGCTGGTCATTCCACGAAAGGGTACTCGATCCGCCATGTCCGCACGACGGGAACACCGCCACTCCACTCAGGCACTGCTACCTTTGACGAGTTCCATCCTGGCTGTGCCAGGAAACTCCGGCGTCAAGCTACCGGCAGGTATCTTGAAGAAGTCAAGCGTCCCGATTCGACCAGCTGTCCGGGTGAAACGAGCGGTTCAACGATTGGCTCCGCCAGCCCTTCACCTTCCCAATCCGTCGACTTGCAAATCATCGGCTGCTCCTACATCTACAACCCATACGGTCCCTCCGTCCCAGGAAGCTATTCCCACCGACCCTCCACTAGCCCTCTTTCCTTCGCCCGTCATCCTCGAGAAGCATTGTCCAGGGGATTGCACCTGTCGCCCTCCGAAATGGAGACTCCCCACTTTAACATTGACTTTGTGCTCCGGTTTGTGCAAATGTTTTCATCGGACTACTCAAATCTTCGACAATCCCTGGCGGATTTACCAGTCCTCAAGCAATCCGCGACGAACGAGGCATTAACTGTGCGCAACGAACGAGGCATTAACAAATGAACTGGAACTCATCAACCAAAAATACTGGTCCCAACATCTCAACTACGCCCTTCTCAAAGCCCATTATAATTGGGTATCCTCAATCCCGTCCTCGCCACCCTGGCGCGTGTACTATTCCGCACGATCACTAACCCCGACGTCTCCGTTCAGCGCTATCCGCACTAGGAACGCCTCCTTCCTCTCAACCAACCACCCAAGAAACGCCAACCCCGTCTCCGGCCTCCCTTCACCGTGCGGCCCCTTCTTCCCTGCCATCGCCCTTTCACGATCCTTCTGCAACGGCGCCAGGTCCTTTGATGACTCCCACCGAAGAAGGCACTCCCCCGCTGCCGCCCCCGGATCTCTCTGCCAGTCCACTCTCCAACCGGCTCCAGCCATCAATGACCTCAATGTAAAACCGTCCTTATCCGTAACCAACGGGGCCGTTTCCTCAACTTCTACATCTTCTGTTCCACCGCTCCCTTCACCTGCAGATGTGCCGGTCAATATCCCCGCCGTGATTCAGGATTCCTCCCCGGCAACGCTTTGGCAACAATCTGCCGTCGTTCCTCAATTACCCAATTTTTCCCGATACTCGGTATGGCAGTATAATGATGCCCCGACTTCTACCCAGCCTTTTACGGCATCTGCCGCAACTACCGAACAACGGACGGTGATATGCCGTGCTCCCCTTGTCGCTCCAAAGTGACAGGGGTAGCCTTCGGTTTCCGTATAACGCCGAACTAGACTGCTACGCCATCCCGGACTCTTACTATCCCTCCATTCTTCGGTGAGAAGCCCACCGATGACAGTCCTGACTTTCATGTGTATCCGTCTCGCCCGAACTCTCGTTCGTCGACTCACCTTTCCTAGTACAGGAAATTTTGTGTTTTCCCTAAAAAAAAAACAAAAAAACAACAAACACGCCACAACATGACAAAGCGAACGAGAACGGACGCAGATCCTCATGACATCATCCGCTCCTACTCTGACCACCAACGCTCTCTGCCATTGTTGAGTTGGCTATCCTGCGCCTCCAAGTGGTGCCTCACCGGATCGCTCCGCCATCAATACTCCTGTTCCGCCGTTTCAAGACTCACATGCCTCCAAGCTTCCCAGAGGGTTCATTTTACGCTTGATCTCTTATCCTTGTCCTCATTTGACAGACCCCTTTTGACAGACCCCTGCATGCGATGAAGCAAACCCAAATAATTAATAATGACAAATTCACTCTCCCGCACGCCTGATCTCACTCATACTTGGCGGATAACACGTTTCCTTATACGCCCTCGTCTCTATGCGGATACTCCTCCTCCGCTCCACAGTGAAAGTGGTCAGGACAGCAGATGGGTCTTCATAAAGGCCATATGTGCCTGGGGTAGCCGTCTCATGCCAGACTTGCACCCCCAGCTCCTGTTAAGGGTAGCACCTAGCCCTCCACCAGGTTACAAAGTCTGCTTGTGTAAATAAGGTAATGTATATTTTCGTCGGCTATAAAAAGACTAAAATTGCAGGGCCTGCACCTGCTTAATTTTGGTTTTTATTGCCTAACCGAAAATATACATTACCTTGATTCCCGCCCTAGCCTCCCCGCCATGAGCGAGGTTCTGGCACGAGGAGAAATAATGGTATCCGCTGCTGCGCGGGAGTTTATATAACGGAACCCGGCACATACGCGGTAAGGTACGAGCCAGGCAGGGAAGGCAACTTCAACTTCTAGGAGAAACTGCTAGTGTAAATAAGGTAATGTATATTTTCGGTTAGGCAATAAAAACTAAAATTAAGCAGGTGCAGGCCCTGCAATTTTAGTCTTTCTAACCCCGTTTCCTTTTCTACTCATTCAAAATTATTTTGAAGTGGTTTGTTCGGTTTGCTTCTTTTCCTTTTTTTCATTATTTATCTTTGCTTAAAAAAGGAAAAAAATTGTTTCATAAAATTCCCTTGTTTGGATAACCCTAAAATTCCCCTTGTGGTAGTTTAACGTCAATTCCGGACGACAGTATTTTATTTAAATCTGATCCATCCTTTAATTGTGGCAATCTTCCTCATTTTATGCTTATAAACACAACCATTCTTATTTTACCCCTAACTCTACTGAATTACCCGTCCTTTAATGCGTCACTCTTAATACTGCAGTTCAATTAAAACTCCATTTGGTGTTGTTGCAGAAACCAAATACACAGAAACATAAAACGAAACCTGAAAGTTTCTCATTCTTGGAAAAAAAATTCCTTTCAACATCTTTTGCTTATTTAGTCATGTTGACCATACTTCTTTCCAATATTCGTCAATCCATTCACTGTAGAAAAAAAAACATTCTTTCATATTAATAATTCAAATGGCTTCCACCTTCACACGTATATTCAAAAATTCTGATTGTTTCCATTTACACTTGTGCCGTATTTTATGCTTTCGGATATGAGTGCATGTTGCCTATTGTTGGCAAAATCCCTTGAAATTACAATAATCTTGTTACTCCCTTACTGTGTAAATCATTTACACTTTTAAAGTTTTCCTCTTGTTTACTGTATTTCCATGATTTGAACCTCTAAGAAAACTGGTTCTAACTCCGTTATTTCATTTCGTCTATCGTGTATTTCATTTCTCTTGTTTTTATTGGCTGTATTTCTATGTAAAAATAGCTTCATTAGCCTATTAAAAACTTGTCGCGTACCAAATCCAATAAAGCTTAGAAACGTGTCGTTTCTCTGTTAAATCTTTCTCTGCTAATTCTAATTGACACTTTACTGATTGTAGTGTTTCACCATCTAACTGTAAGTTTGGCAGACGTGACTGTAACTCTAATGTGGTCGGACTTTCGTACCGGCACATTTGAAATTTTAATGAATGACGGGAAATAATGGAGAGGAATGTCGCCGGGAATAGGGCGAGGGGAATGTGAAAGCTTGGTAAGAACTATTATGTTAATGACTAGAATAAAACCTCTCGTAAACCCCGAGCTTAAAATTCAACCTGGACATTTATTTAGTTTTGAACATATTATACATAAAAATTCCTCTCGGCTCAATTAATGTGACTGAAGCAGGCATAAATTTACGAGTAAAATGTACACTGAAATTGATAAAACTGTAGCTCATTACAATTTACAGAACTTGCCTGAATCATTCGACGGGTTACGGCTGTCACAGTGAAGACAATTTCACAACACAGATTCAACACATTTGCACAAACTGGAAATGTCCGCCCTCACATGAGCCCTTCAGGGTTGAAAAAAGGAGCCTCGGTCAGTCTTTCAACACCGCATGAGGAATTAGCAAACGAGAGCGTCCACACGTCCGTCTTCTCAGCACAGTCCACAAGACCCGTCAGCTCCACGAACAGCGTACCCCGTCACGTACGGAACCTTCCGGCCACGTCGTGCAAAACGTTTTACGACATCAGTCATGTGACGTAAAATCCGATCCAGGTGAACATAGTTAAAATACAACAAGAATTAGGAAACACAAATTACAATTTACAATGAAACTTAAAATACCTTGCAAATCATAACATGGATGAGTCAAATTAATGTACAAGTAAAAGGAAAGCATCTCGAGACAAATGAGTCGCCTCCCCCCGAACGTCCCAAGTGACGTCACGCATCGTGACAGAACCTTCCCCTCCCGGAAAAGGGGCACTCCCGCGTACTGGAAGTTAAAGTAATATCCCAGGAGAAAGAATTCTATCACCATGAAGTCAAAGGTAAGTTTATGGAGGTCTGGTACCGCCATTTCCAGGAAAGAATCTAAAGTTCAAGATTACAGTCCAAAAATACACTAAATCATGTTGGGGGTACGAACTCTTGAAGACAAGTAGGTAGACACCATCACACACAACACCCTTCAAAGCTAAAAGTTTCCAGAACCAAAACCAAGCTTTTCCAAAGACTTGTGAAGGGTGGGTAAACAAAACACCAAGGTAAACTGGTGCGAATTACTGATTTCTGCAAAAGTTACATGTCATAACTGTATCCCCGAAACCAGAAACTTAATTGTCTGTGATAGTTAAAAGTTTAACCTACATGACAAAAGATGCAACATAATTTAAGAATACAAAGATCACGAAACACTTATTCTAAGCTTAAGAGTACATAAATATATTCAAAAAACCACAACAAAATAAATACGAGAAGTTCTTAAGTGATATAAGCCTTCAACTGAGAAATGTGATGGGTCCCTTGTAGATCTTTCCCATTCTTAACATTCCTTAGGCGATACATAAGTGGACTCGGCACCTTGCTAATTTCGAAAGGGCCATCCCATCGTGGCGCAAGCTTGGAAGCGAAACTGTTCACATTACTGCTTAGAAAGTGAGTCTTCTTAAGAACGAGAGCTCCCTCTTCAAAACTAACATCGACTCGGTTCTCATCAATACGAGCCTTGATAGTTTCAGCTTGCTCGCGAAGATGTTCCTGAGCAAACTTGATTGCCTCTCGAAGATTCTTCGAAAGTGTCACAGCCCAATCGGATGGTTTGTTCTTCTTAGTCGTTGTTGCCAGAAAAGTGATGTCAGTGGGTGACAAAATTTCTCTTCCAAGAGTTAAATAGCTGGTTGAGAAGCCAGTGGCACTTGAAACTGTAGCACGGATTGACATTGCAATCATTGGTAAATTTAGATCCCACTTCTTATGATTACCAGACAAGCGCTTCTTCACCATGTCCTTAACGGTCCCAATTAAACGTTCTGCTTTGTTGCCCTGGGGACGGTAGAATGACAGAAAACGCTGCTTGATATGTAGGAGTTTACACACTTCAGAAAGTATCTTCGATGAGAAAATTTTCCCATTATCGGAGATTATCGTGGAAGGCACACCAAATCTTGTGAACACTTCGTATACCAGTTTGTTAGCGATTGTTGGTGCAGTGCTGTTTGTCATCGGGAAAAGTTCTGGCCATTTCGAGATATTATCAATGACAATAAGCATAAAGCGATTCCCTCTCAAGCTACGTGGATAAGGACCTGCGACATCCATCGAAATGCAGGAGCCGGGTGTCATGACATCATCCTCAATCTTGGTGAGACCCTTCTGCTGACCGAAGTCCCTCTTGTGATACTGGCACGTTTTGCATCGTTTGATATAATTGGCGACTTGTTTCGTCATCCCACGCCAGGTGTAGTTTCTCTGCAGAATTTCTACTGTTGTAGCCACTCCAACATGACCAGTGATGATGTCTTCATGTGTGGCAGCAATAATTCTGGCACACTCTTCTTTTGGCACAAGAATAACGAAGTGAGCATTCCCGAGTCTATCCATGAAATTCTTTCCAATGAGTCCCTCCTTTAAGATGGAGTTTAAAGCTGTTCTTCTTGCTCTTCTACCGTGTTTGTCATTTGGAAATGGATCGCCCTTCTCTAAAAAAAACTCCTCACCAGTAAAAGTTCAGGATCACGAAGCTGAGCTTCAAGTAGAATGATGTTATCATTACTGACGTTCGTTAATTCGACAGTGTACACTGACAAAGGATTCTGTGATAAGTAATCAGCGACATTGTTCTGTCTTCTAGGGGCATACACAATTTTGAAGCGGAAACGCTGTAAACGCAGCATCCATCTTGTTAAACGACCGGTAGGGTCCTTGGCGTTTTGTAACTACTGAAGAGACTGGTGATTGGAGACGACGACAAATTCTGAACCTTCAAGGTAATACTTAAAGTGTTCTATTGACCAAATAATGGCGAGACACTCAAGTTTTGGGATTGAATAAGTGACTTCGTGTTTACACAAAGTTCTACTCGCATACTGGATAACCACGGGTTTACCATCACTCTCCTGCATGAGACAACAGCCAATCGCAATTTTACTAGCATCACACCGAAGGGTGAAAGGGCTCTCAAGTCTGGCTGAACGAGAATAGGGGCACTAGTTAAGTGTTGTTTGATTTTGCAGAAAGCACCTTCACGCTCATTAGTCCAAATCCATGGTTCATTGTCTTTCAAAAGTTGGTAAAGGCAGCAACTTAAAGAGGCATACGATTCGATGTAACGACGAAACCAAGATGCAAGTCCTAAAAATTGACGCAGTTTTTTCTTCGTCTTGGGAAACTCAGCATTGGCAACCACTTCAATCTTGGCTGGATCAGGTCTCACTCCATCTTCAGAGATCATGTAACCCAGCAATCTAGTTTAATCTTGTTTACGTTTAAAGTTAAGTTTGCTTGATCCAGACGAGACAGAATGAACTCCAACTTAGCTAGGTGACTAGTCCAGATGTCAGAGCCGCAACCTACATCGTCCTGGTAGCCCCATAATCCCTCCATAGGTGAAGGTGGATCTCTCAATAGAAGTTCAATTAAGCGTTGGAAGAATCAGACGCCAACTTATACCATTCCCATAGCAACGGTTACCAAGGAGACCGAACTCAGCCTCCGTAGGCGCGTACGCAACCTGAATCATCGCCTAGCAACCGTTCCCTAGGCGAATTCCTTCTTAACAAATACGAAATGGCGTCGCAGTTTAATGCATCAGGCAATTCCAACGGTTTGGCTTATTTTCTTGACTTTTCTGGTGAACCCGTGATGCAAGATGTAGTTGACACGGGAATGAACTGTTAGATTTAGTTCAAAGTGTAAACGGGGAATTCGCTACGCAACAACCGTTTTATCTCAAATGCCGCCAACAGAGGATGCCACCAAGCACGCAACGAATTGCTCAGACGTCTGCTTGCAACCGAGCGACCAAAGCCTCGTAGATCGCGTTTACAAAGCGTTGAGTGACTCGAGCGTTGCCCAAGATTGTACGAAAAAGATTTTGGAAGATTTGCAAGTTAATATGAAATCGCAAACTGCGAGTATTAAAGAGTTAACTGACACGATTGTGCTATAGAAATATCACACTCCCTCAATGAAATAGGGCAAGGGGTTTCCAAAATAGCAGATCGCAATGGTCCTGAGTCTACGGCAGGAGGTGTGCTTCGTACCAACGGCGGCGTCAAACCTAGCGGCGCAAGAGGTGAGCCAACACGCACGCAGGGTGCAAGTCTTTCAGCGCCAAGAGGTGAGAGCCAACGCAACATGCGCCTAAACCTATATGACGGCAGGGAAATGCTACAACACACTCGTAATTTAGGTATGCCTACATCGGGGGGTGTGCGACCACGCACCATGCAGCATGCAGCATGAATCTCAAGACCTTGGAAGCTCAGCGACGGGAGGTGTGCGCCCACGCGCCATGCACCAAGAATATCAAGATTTTGGGGGTGCACGCTCGCGCACATTACAGCATGATTTGCGGGGGTCCAGAGGTGTGCCCAACCACGACACTCAAAGGTGGACCGAGTTGACGGGAGGTGTGCCACGTCGCCTCCTTACCATGACTTTTGCTGAGGATGCTTTCATCGCCAATTTTGAACCTCGAACATCAGACCCAAGACAGAAAGGTCAAAATGAAAGAATTTTGAGGAACCAAGAAGGCTCGTATTTTTCTCCACACCTCAAAGAAAGGGTAACGCATTAAGCACTGAGCAGAGTGACTCGCTGGTTTTAGATGATGTGCCATCACACCAACCTACCGACCCTCCACCTACCCAGACAACCACACCGAATGACGTCCTACTCTTGACTTTGACTGCAGCAGTGGCAACCAATCTCAAGCCAGAGCTTTTGACCGACACAACAAATCTGGGGGAATGGATTGATGCCACCCCTCTCATGATGACGGACAGGCATCTGTAACCGGAGCACCTCCACCAGATTTGGCAAAGCACATTGCGGGGCAAATACAGAACTTGGTGGCAAGCACTCGTAACCAAACCAAACACATGGGATGACGCTTCGGCAGCGCTGCGAAGAACCTTCAAGAGACCTATGCAAGACCATGACAGGATTGCTCTAATCGCAACCTTGAAACAACAATACAACGAGCCGCCGGCAGAGTTCGTCCACAAACTTCTGAAGTACTTCAACAAGCTTCAGTATTACATTCCACCGGAGAAACAAACGCAAATAATCATCGGTCAGATGACGAGTAGATTGAGCCTACACTTTGCTAATCAGGGTTTAGTCTCGCCGGAACAGCTACTCCTAGGTATTGAAGGTCTTCCAGACAAGGTAAGATTTCCAGAACAGAAGAACGAAGACGGAAGACAACGACAACAACAACATCAAAAAGAATCACAAGAGTCCCCAGCAAGTACCAAACGGCGAATCCGACCCGCAAAGCGGAAACAGCAAGTGCTATCCTGAATCCTTCGGCAGAACCTTTCGACGCCTCACCTTCAAAGACCGATTCAAGAGCACAAACGTCGGCAAAGCAGTCTTCTGACGACAGGGATCAAGACGACGACAACAGGAGACGAGGGAGCAGACAAGACCAACCAGCCCAAAGCCATGGCACAAACATGTCACCTGTTACAACTGCTTGCAGCTGGGACACATTTCCACTTTCTGCCCTCAACCAAGGCAACAGCGGTCACCGCATAAGGCAGACGAGGACAACAAGATGCTATACATAAGCCTACCAAGTAAGATGTTTTCCATCCGCACGACAGCTTTTGGTGTCAGTTTCTTCAGTGGTTTAGACACAGGCTGTGCCAAATCAGCATTCAGACTAGACTGGTTACTGAAACTCGACCCTAAGGCGGAATAACGCATGCGGCCTTTTAACGCTGAAATCCCCACCTTCGCTGACAGCTCAAAAGCCAAACCTCCAAGAGGCGTACTGGACATAAAGATCATTACACAGAACAAGCATGTGAAAATGGAATTCGCTGTGCACGATGACTTGGCTATTGACTGCATCCTTGGATTGGACTGCGCCGCCACCACGAAGCGCAACATCGACTGTGCGAATGCTGTTGCAAACTTTGACGGTGACGTAAGACGGTCATTCCCATTGACCGAGCATGCGGCGAACCCTAACAACCCTATCAAAAACCCTATGTGGTTTATCAACTCACCAGATGGAGAGAGAAAACTAAACCAACTTTCTCCAGAACAGTTTCAGGAACTACAGACTTTACTAGAGGACTACCAAGACGTTTTCCCAGGTCATCCAGGAAGAGTGAAGGACGTCGAGTACACCATCCGTCTCCAAGACAAAGTCAGGCCGGTAGCACAACGCTGTTACGAAGCCTCACCCCAAATGAGAAAAGAAATAAGTAAGATGATTGATGAGCTGGAGAAAAGCGGTCAGATCGAAGAATGTGAAAGTCAATGGGCTTCTCCTTTCTTCCTGAAGAGGAAGAAGAATGGAGGAGGGTTCAGGCCAGTCCTCGACTACCGCGAGCTGAACAATCAGGTGGTGACAGACAAGTATCCAATGCCAAAGACCGATGAAGTATTCCACTTCCTTGCTGGTACACGTTGCATCTCTTTGTTGGATGGAGAACAAGGTTTCCATCAGATACCTTTGCATCTGGACAGCAGAGACTGCACAACATTCATCTGTCACCGTGGGACCTACAGATGGCGGGTTCTTCCGTTCGGACTGCGCACAGCGAGCCAGGCTTTCCAACGTGCCATGACTAACATCCTGGGGAAACTCGTTGGTAGAGTTTGTATGCTGTATATTGATGACATAGTGGTCGCCACCAGGACTTGGGAAGAACATTGCGCAGCTCTCAAACAAATCTTCGGCCGTGTAAGAAAAGCGGGTTTCAACTTAAAACGCAACAAATGCCACTTCGGCATTCCCGAACTAAAGGTCTTAAGAATCAGAGTGACCGCAGAGGGCATTGAACTGTCACGAGATCACATGGCATCCATCCGAAACTTTCCGCATCCAACGAACGACGAAGAAGATGGTAGAATCTTTCTTGGGTCTCTGTAATTACTTCCGGAAGTTTCTAAGGGAGTTTGCGGAGCTGTCTGCGCCTTTACACCATTTGACGAGGAAGGACCAGCCTTTTAAATGGACATCGCAACACCAACAGTCTTTTAATGGTTTGAAGGCGAAGCTTTTAACATCAGGCATTCTGGCTCTGCCAAACTTTGATCACCCCTTCGCAGTTGAATCGGACGCGTCTGGGGAAGGTCTGGGAGCAGCTTTGACGCAGACCATAGATGAAGAAACCAGGGTCGTGGAGTTTTTTAGCCGAATCCTCAAAGACAGCGAGAAGAAACTCCATTCTTTCAAACTCGAAGCTCTCGCTGCAGTTGAAGCCGTTGAGCATTGGGAGGTATACCTAGCAGGAAGTCGTTTCCTACTCATTACGGACAACCAAGCTTTGAAGTGGGTTTTGTCCAAAGCCAAATCAAACGCATAAACAGCCAGATGGGCGATTCGGCTTCAAACCTTCGACTTTGAGGTAGTACACAGAGCTGGGAAGTTCAACATAGTTGCAGACACCTTATCAAGAAATCCCCCAACAGGACAATCCAATGAGCAAAACTTTGAAGGCACAGAAGTCACGACCACGACGTCAAACCCCAGATGTATCTACGTGAACAGCCAGTCGTTGACATCGTTGACAAGGACCAACTGGTTCGAGCTCAGCGTGAAGACAAAGCAGTGTCGAAGGTGCACTTGGCACTCACTCGCCCAGAACGAGCAGGAAGAGACAATAGCTATAACTACGTCACAAGAGTTAGAAAAGACTATGTTTTGGACACAACAGGACTGGTCTACTACAGAGATCCCTTAGCACCTGACAGAGGAATCCTGGAATCGATTTGGAGAATCTACGTTCCCACTTCCCTACGCCACATGTATCTGAACCTGTGTCATGACCACAAGCAAGCTGGTCACCTAGGAATCACGAAAACCATGAGCAGACTCAGAGCGGTAGCACATTGGCCGAAAATGTTCGCAATTGCAAGAAATACGTGAGATCCTGTCATTCCTGCCAAATAGCAAAAGTAGCCCAAACCAAGAAGGCGGGAGATATGCAGCCCGTGACACCCCACTACGTTCTCCACATGCTAGGCATCGATTTCGTGGGACCTTTGCCATCAACAACTCACAACCACAAGTATGTGCTAGTGATGTTAGACTACTTCACGAAATACCTTTGGCTGATACCAACTAAGAATGCCACAGCCAAGACGGCAGCCAGAAACCTCCTGAAAGAAGTCATAATGCGGTTCGGGACTCCAAAGATCATAATCTCAGACAATGGCCCAGCTTTCGTCACGAAGGTGTTCGAAGATCTTTTGGAACTTTCGGGAATCCAGCACAACCGGACAACGACTTGCCACCCACAGTCGAACGCTAGAGAGAGGGCGAACCGGACCTTTAAAGCCTGCCTTTGTGTGTTTCTGCAAGACCATGAGGAAACGTGGGGTCCACTTTTGCCGACGCTGCAACATGCGATTCTGACTACACCGCACATCAGCACAGGAGAAACGCCCTTTTACCTGATGTTTGGGCGAGACCCTCAATCACCCTTGCAAGTCCTCAGCCTGCCGGACACAACACCTGCTATGACTCCAGCACAGTACATCCAGCAGATCTCGCAAGAGATGGAAAAGACAAAAGACTTGGCTGCAGCGCACTTAGCGCAAGCCGCATGAGCGACAAAGGTAGAATATGACAAACCCCGCAGAAAGGTCACGTATGAGAAAGGGGAACTCGTGAAGATAAGAAATCACGTCCAGTCGAACGCAGAGAAAGGCATCACAAAGAAATTACGACCTGTGTAAAAAGCACCTTATCGCGTGATGATGAAAATGAGCGATGTCACCTACCGTTTGACTTCCATCAATGATCAGTCAGACACGGCTGTGTACAACGTGGCCGACATAGAACCGTACTGGAATCCGGTGACTATGGAGAGGCATCAAGCCGAAACCGACCAAAGGCAAGCTACGTCCCCAAGAAGCAGGAGACACTTCAAATGAAGCGATGCCTCCTCAAGCGCATACACCGCCTCCAGATCATAACACTGAACCTGAGGGTGACTCGTCCACGGACTCTGCAGACACGAGTTCGGAAAGTGACCCAGACTGGACCCCACGACACGAAGAGGGCCAGCTGGACTCGGACGAGGAAGCATCAACCGAACAATTAGCTGCCGCTCAAGGCATTGCTCCCACCCGGCCACGTCGCAAGAAGAAGCACCCATCACGATTGGATGACTTCGAGTGGTATCTTCAAGGCGAAACAGTGCTATTCCAAGATGTGCCTGTCTGGGAATGGTCAGCAAGTGAACTTTAAAAATGCATTGGGAACTTTTCAGGGTCGAGAGGAACAACTGAATCAAATTTCGACGACGTCGAGGGAACGATAGACTTGACGATTGAAAAAACGGGAATTCGAGACTTGACGCAAAGGTGAATGGACTGTTTGGCTAAACTTGGTGAACGAAAAGTGAATTTTGTCGTAATGGTGGGGTTATGTCTTGCTAAGGCGGTGAATCTCCAGGAACCCCACACATTCTCGAAACGTCCACCCAACTGTGTTCAGTGAAAGCCAGTCAGAAGTTTTTCATCAATCCTCGAACCCGCAGCTAGACAGGGTTGGCAAACAAGCAAGGCGACTCGAATCGAAACGGAGCAGAATGAAACTTTTTCTCACCCTGTGACAATCTTTTCCCCCACCCACTTCATCCCGCTGCTGACAGTCAGCGGATGGACAATCAAGAAGACGTGCAATGTTCTCTCTCAAACTGATTGTGAACCCGCATCTTTTCTCACGTCATGCTATGAAGGTCAACATGACTAGTGTCCAGTGCGTCAGTTCACCAACAAGAAACAAAGCTTAATTGTTACACTTTCATTGCATATAATATTTAAGTTAGGTTTAAGTTAGCAATAACAGTCGTGAAACTCTGTACTTCAGGCGCTTTCACTCCTGTGCTTTGGGAAGTCTAGCGGGTATCAGACACTTTTCGGGGGAGGCGGGGAGCCTGTCAGGGTGCGCTCCTAGATGCAGCCTTCCCTTGACAGCGCACACCTCTCTTCAGTCTCAGTTCCCGCTCGACTCGAGGCAGTTGACGCCTCCAGCCAGCCAGGATTGGAACCGTCTCCCAGTTTGACTCCATTAAACCCGAACTTCCACCAAGAAATGGCCTCTCACAATCATTCAAATGACAAGAAGGGAGCATCCGGGCACAAAGGAAAGGGATCCCCACATCATCACCATCCCATGTAACACGGAGTTTTATTGTTTTTCAAAAATCCATCCCAATAATCTTTTCTACCAAAGTTAAATCTGAACCTGTATCAATATGGGCTACTGCAGTTTCCTTTCCCACTTTTATACCAATGTAAGGCCTTGCTTGTCTTGCTTTTGAAGTTTTATTTTGTCTTGGAATGCCAAAAGCTTCTTGTTTTTGCTCTTCACTTAAGTTTGAAGGACCTAATTTAGCCTTTAACTTTTCATTTTCGTCTATCAAATGGATAATTTGATTTATTGCCTTTTTGGCGATTTGATCATCTGTTAGCTTATCCAAAGCTGACCCCGTTTTCACCTCACTTTTAGTTTGTGTTTTAGGTGAGAGGGCTACTCGTTTTTTGGTTGTTCTGCTATATTTAGGGTCGAAAATTCGAAATTGCGACATTCTCGTGCTGCATGTCCCAGTTTGTTGCATAACTGACATTTTTCTTGATTTTTGTTTCTTTGTTGCCCATTGCTTGGGCCCTCCATTTTGTCTATTTGACCCATTTGTGTGTTTAAAATTTCCAAAAGTTTTCTCTCTGAACCAGCATACTGCTTCATGATGGCCTAGTTTTGACCAAATTGCACATGCTTGTGCTTGTTTAGGTCTTGGTGATACTCTAACTGTGTTACAATCTCTTGCTAGGTGTCCCGTGGACCCAACAAGAAAACATTCGCTTCCCATTCCTGAAGAGGCTTGAAAATTATTGTTTCTTCTGTACACTTGTGAACCATTTTGTCCCGTTTGTGTGTTGTTATAAGTTACGCCTTGTGGCTTAAAGAAACAATGAGTGGTGTTATGGGTAATCCTTTCTACAAAATGAACAATACCTCCGTGGTTTATTGTCCCTGTTTCCATTCCCATTTACTCTTGAATTCCACCCTTGTCCATTGTATTTCCTCTGGCTGTTACTTACATTTCTTTCCCCTTAAAATTTATTCATTTTATCAACTTTCTTGATTTGGGTGTCTAACCTGTCACTCAAATTTTTCATTTTCTAATACATTGAGTTTTGATCTTCTTGTCTACTTCTTTAAATCTTTACTTTAACGTTACATTGATGTTACTTTAACTTCTTATGGCAAATTCACACTGCATTTAAATATAAATCAGTACACTTCATATAATCTATTTTCACTTCTTTGGTTATCAAAACTCTTTAAAACACTGCAAAACACTTTAAACTTGTGTATTTTGTACATACAAAAAAATCGTATTCCTTTATTTATGCTCCACTAATTCGTTAATTAACGAACCAAATTACTGTTCTTAAAACGATAAAACATCAAATAGGCCTATGGCAAAAAAAAATAAAATATCGACTTGTAGCTATTTAAGCATTAATTCTTGATTACTATTTACTTGAAGCCTTTTAACTTTGATTATGCTTATTCATTTACAAGGCAATAAAACGTTGACACACTTGAAAAAACATTGCTGCATTTAGATTAATTGGAACATTAAAAAAAATCATTATCTTCAAAATCGTTCAATGAGACGACTTAAAAATCGTTTAAACGTTGTTTAAACACATACACAAAATTCAAATGGGCAAAATTCACTTAAAAAAATATTCATAATCAATGCACTTATTTTGGCGAATTTTCAGCACAACCCCTAATCTTATTTAATTTTTGATATGCACTTTCCGTTGACCGTTTTTTCTTGGTGTATGAAATCACACCTTCCCCGGAAAATTTTTTCGTAAAATTCTACTTTAAATCTTCGAAAATCCCACTTTTAGACACCAGTTGTAAAAGCGGGTCTTTTGAGTACTTCGTTGGATTTTGGCATGCTTAAGCGGTTTAGCACTTAAATTTGCGTTCAGTATTTTTCTTAATCTTCAATCTTGAATCGATCCATTTCATTTATTTTCTTATGATTTGTCTGGTTAATTCGTGTTTAATTCTTTATAAATTTTGTCAAAAAAAGATTTATAATCTAACCAAGTCCAAAGGACGCACTGTATGATCGCCTAATCTATAGGTCTTACCATTTTACTTGAATTCAGCTAAATGAAAACTTAAGCAATTTATCAGCAGGCCGTGCATGTTTCGAAAGTGATGTGACTCGGATAAGAAACAAAAAAAAAACAATTAACATTTATTTACACTGAAAAGAACATAGGTAATTATACCCAAACACTCAGTGTGTTCACCAACATCATCCTTAAATCATTGGCTTTTAATCAATAACTCATTCATTGACATTTTACACACATTACGTTAAATTCTTTTACCGTTGACTGATTATTAACACAGGTCCATCCGTCTTTAACAGTCTTGATGGTTTGTTTAACTTTTATTACATGTGTTCTTGTTTCATATTGACACTCTTATCCTTAACTAAGTGGTGTAAGCTAAAGTTCTAGCTAACAGCTTTATAAAAATTATTCAATTAGGCCAGGAAAAAAAAATTGTTCGGTTCTCGGGCGCGGGCAGGTCCCAAAAAATCGTGCGGGTCAATCGCTTTTTATTTCATTCGTCTTACGTCGTTACCCGTGGAGTGAGGCACTAACGAAATATTTATTCTTGCAAAAATTATTGGACACAATTATTTCAAACTTATTACACACACGCAACATATATTCATTAAAGTGCACAGAAAAAATCGGACAAATGGCTTTAATAGTTTCGGAGAACCGTTGGTTTTTTTTTTTTAATTACAGGCGGTAATGAAAATCGAAAATTTCCGTGTTGACAAAACGCGTCCGAAAGTCGGCGTTAGTTAGGCTAAAAATCGTTGTTCCCACCTGACAAGCAATAGTGTGAAGGTTTATTTATAGGCTCCTTTTCCATTTCAGTTTTGCTTCGTGGCTGCTGATTTAATTTTCTAATGCTGTAAAACATCATCTTTCTTGTGATTTGCAATGACGAACTAAAACACAAGTGCTCGTCAAGCGCTCACGTGAAATCCGAAGCGATCGGCGGCGTCCATGTTGATATCGTGCATCAGCCAATGAGAACATGCAAAATCGGTAACGTGGTGCCAACCAGCCAATAACGGAACGCGATTTTCAAATGCGCGAAACGCATTTGCGCGATGCGCGATGCGCGTTTTCAAGTTAGCTCGAAACGGCCTAATACAATTCGCCTGATTGGCCATTGCCAAATGGCCATCGAGAAAATATGTTGACAGGCCTAGATTGAGTGGAATTCCAGCTTTCCAACTAATACAAGATTGCAACGCCCAGTCAAATGATTCAACCGCTACCGCTGATCAAAAATGACCAATTTTTTAGCTTTTTAACTTAGGAAAAAAGAATGAGAAAGACATTTTGTAGTTTTTAGTGAGTTTACACTCAACTAAAGTGCTTTTAATAAAATTGTAGACATTGGTAACTACGTTTTTTTTTTTTTTTAATTTATAGAAATCGATGCACAACATGTCAGGAATTTCAGCGTTTCGCATTTCGATATTTTGGTGGAAAATTGCGTTTTTCGACCCATAGTTTACCTTAAAACTTCTACGTATATATACGTCGTTACTGTGTTTGGGATGATTTTTTTGGGCGTGTTTAACTTATACGTTCATACTGCTTAAAAGATTAAAGAAAAATGTTGAGCATTTTCATATCATTTTGAAAATAAATAATAAAATAAAAAGCCGGGTGGCCTGGCCCTTTTTCGACCTTCGAAATGCCCGAGAACCAAACTTATTTTTTTTCCCGGCCTTAATTTCCGATATTTAAGTTTAAGTTCATTAAATTTGGTCACATCATTTCTATTCCGAAAATGTTTTAAAGCTAATTTATCGTTAATTTAAATTCTTTCCCTTTCATACTCACAAAATATGAGGTTGTCGTTCGCCGTGCCTTTGCCCTGGCTCACTGTCTCATTTGCCCATCTCCCAACTTGCTTTCCGCATCATTTCTTTATGTTCGACCATCGAGAATTGCGCAGTGTAACGGACATTGGCTTATCCTCGTACCTACTTGTGTGCTGTTGTGTTGTGGTTGACTTTTATTGGCGCCAAAGTCGTTTGTGTGACTGCAAGGACTTTTAGGTTTTGCGCCTAAACCATCAGCGGACATGCAGGAGAACATGGCCAAGTATTGTTGGCTACGATTGGTAAAAACTTTGTAACCAAGATTGGTGGATTGGTTTACGAACTCAATAGCTGACTGGTTGTCCGGTGGAGCTCTGGATCCGACCGGAGCATATAAAAGTCAAGGGCTTCAGAGCCCGGTGTTCTATTCTCGTTGATTCTTCTGTTGAGAATGTACAAATTAATGTAACCCAAATCTTGTCAAGATTATTCCGCATTAAATAAGGTTTAACTACTTCAAGTTTGGCTTCTACATTGAACACACGTTACAGTAGGAACCTTTTTAGTGGTGCTCATCGTGGCTGGAGTCGCTCTCTCTCTCTTTCCAGCCAAGTTTTCGGTCTACTATCCCCAGCGGAGGGGATTCCCGTTGTGATGTCAAAGACTTTGCGAGAGCTTGACTAGTTGATTGGCTAATGAGCCTTAACATTTCCATGAGCACATTGCTCGTAATTTTCTTTGGTTAAATAAAATTATTTTTTAATGGAATTTAAACTTGTTAATTATATTACATTTGTATTTCCGAAATCTGTTTTCAAAACTATAAACTAAAAATAACTGAAGTGTTTATCCAAATGTGCTTTTGTTCAGGGGCGGACTGGCAATAGTGCCCCAACGGCCACTTGACTCAATTTTTGGTCTTACGTTTTATGATAGTAAAAAAAAATTGCTACACCCTTTTTGGAGGGAAACCGCATTTAATTGTTTTTAGCTTTTGTTATTAAAAAAAAATTCTGTGCGAAAAGGGGCTGTGGCTGGGGGAGGTAATCCCTGGTTTTATAATGCCAAAACTCGTCGTATTAGTTTCTAATACATCTTCTGTAAAACAGTAGTCTGGTTAGTGAGCTAGCAAACAGCACAACTCATGTCCTTCCACCTCTGACGCTCACAGATGAAAAATGGACTGGTCCGTTCCCATAAGTTGTTGCTTAGCAACGATAACGAAGCGCGTAACAAGTAAAAACGTGGAATGTGGCTGGTTGAAAACTACTGTTTTCTTTTCTGGTAAGTTAGTAGTAACAATTTTCTTTCTTAGTAGAATGGTAGCCTGTGAACGGTGCGGCAATCTTGCAATAATTTCTTAAAGAAAGAAAGAAATAATAATAAAATTACAACTTAAACCACGAGTAAATTACATTCGTAGGCCTGTTTGCTTCTAGTTGTTTTAACGCGATGTTTATAGCATCTCACTTCTTCCAGTTCTACGCGGGGGCCTAGCGGTAGTTGTGGCCACTATTACCTGTGATAAGGGGCAAGGCGGGCGCGCGGATAGCACGACCGCTTTCTGCCTGGGAAGTCCGGGTTCGATCCTGGCCTCGTCCACCCCCTGGAATTTTCGGGAAGAGAAGGGCCCTGTGGTGCCTCGTGCTCATGTCGATTGTGGCATGTCATGTCAAAAATCCTGGGGTTTTCCACGTGGATTTCTCCGGCTAAATTGTCCCTCTCGCCGTCTACTCATAATCATCCTCATCTTCATGTGGAGGTGACGACGGACTATGCGGCTGCCATTAGGTGACGGAGGGCGGTCTGCACCCTGTTTCAAAAGGGAGAGCCACTAGCATCATCATCATCATGCTGTTGCCTTTGAAGCAGCACGAAGGCAAATCATTATCAGAGGTATTAGCAGCCGCAACTGCCGCTAAGGTCCCGCGTAGTACTGGACGAAGTGATATCTTACCATGAGTGAGATGCTATAAACTTGCTATGCTATTACGTTGGTAAGGTTTTCAAACTACGACATAAGTAAACATACAAATAGTTGGCAGAAATAATTCTTACCTGGATGTAGCTAATAATGACAGTCGGCATTAACAATTTAGTCGTGTTATGGCCTTCATGCGGCAAAATGTATGTACAACGTTAACCATGTTTTACGTTGTTACGCGAGCGATGAACACTATAACCGTAAGAGTGAGATAAGAGTGAGATATAAGAGTGAGAACTTTCAGAAATCAGAAGATCAGAAGTTTTGCAGCAAAAGGTCTTAATTAAAAATCGTAATTTAGGGGGTGCGAGTTTGTTTGGAGCTGTAGTTTTGCCATGCTCCCAGCCAAAGCCATGGCGCCAGAAGGTGAGAGAGACAATTTTGCTAGGTAAATCCTATCGGAAATTCCTAGGTACTTTTTGTAAACGCGGTCTCGTATCAGACGCTCGTGGTGAGGACACCTCAACACCACCGAAGAAAAAACCTGAGGGCAGTATTCTTCCACACCAGAAGAACAATCGTCTATATGTCGATTTCGCATTAAAAATGTAAATATTGTACATTATTCCTTTAGGCATAAAGCCAAAACACTTTTCCAGCTTAGTTGTGTTGTAGATATTGAAAACTCTCGATATTTTTTATTTGTAACAGGTGACGACTTCGTTTATT